>JBAMHZ010351192.1:0-12569 GCA_037177395.1 Alpinia galanga
GTAGGGGATACCGTTGTAAAATGTGCGGGCGATGAGCCATTTTTCCAGTCTATGATGAGGGCACTACTATAATAGTCCTTTAAATCTATCCCAGGCTTCGAACAGGGTTTCTCCATCTCATTGTATGAAGTTCGTGATTTAATGACAGAGACTTGCAATTTTACTTGGAGGGTAATATTTATCGAGGAACCTTTATTCGCATTGGTCCCACGTAGTGATGTAGTCCGGAGAAAGTGAATGTAGTCATACTCTAGCCTTGTCTCTTAGTAAAAAAGAAAGAGTCATAGCCTAATCGCTTCGGCAGAGACTCCGTTAAGCTTTAGAGTTTCACAAATTTCTAGAAATATTTTTAGATGTAGATTGGGATCCTCCGTGGATGCTTCTCTAAATTGGTTTTGTTGTACTATAGAAATTAGGGCAGGTTTTAACTTGAAATTGTTGGCTTCAATGGATGACCTTTTAATACTTGACCGTAATCCTCTTATATCAGGAGCCAGTGTAATCTCTCAGCGGTTTATCATCTTGAGCTGCCATTAGAAAAGCTGGAGTTTCCTCAAGTCATTTTTGAAGGCTAATTCTAGCAAGGAGAGTTCTCTCGATTTCGAGGTCGGCTTCTAGTAATTCTCCTCGCCTATTTGATCTGCACATACAAAAGAAGAAACTACCAAGAAGTAAAAAGTAACAAAAGAAAATAAATAAATTTAGAAAAGAAAATTAAAACTCTAGATTAACTAAATCTGTAATTGAACCTAATATTGAGCGTAGTCCCCGGCAACGATGTTAAAAACTTGATGTCGTGTCAACCCGCAAACGCATAGTTGTCGTCAAGTAATAAAAATATCGATCCTACAGAGATTGGTCAAGTACTAGATAATTACGAGAAACAGGTTATCTAGAAAAATCAATTCAAAAAGGTTTATAGAATAGAAGAATAAGAAAAAGGGCATAGAACAAGATAGGAAGCTTTCGTAGATAAATCTTAGGAGTTTGGTTTCACTGCAGTAGTTATTATTTTGATATTAAAATTGTCTTCCTTTTCTTAGCTTTTCTGAAGGTGAAAATTAGAGTTATAACCAGTGTCTTCTCTTGAATGCCCACTAATATGTCTACTAGACTTAATTCATATCATTATTAGTATTCAGTACGTAGGAACCTTAAACTAAGGGCACCTGTCATGAGAACCCCGCAAGTCTCTCTTAGACTTACTGCTAATACCTAATATAATTGTATAAAATTATATTAAAACAAATAACCAATGTACCCTCAAAAGACCTTGTCTACTTTCATAAGTTTAGAACGAAGGGACCTTAAGCTAAGAGCACGTGTCACTCGAACCCTATAAGCCTCACCTTGTCTAAGCCTCGATACTTATAGATAAACCCTTAGGTTTGATTCTATTGTTCTGAGATTAGGGTTCTCCTCTCGGTGCTTTACTAAAATCTCTGAGATCTTACGAAAACTGGAATATAATCAGCTTATAAAACCAAATTAGAAATTTTCATTAATGTAAATCAGGAAACGGTAAAGTTGTTGCTTTATGACTCGGAGGTCACGTGTTTAAATCATGAAAATATTCTCTTGAAAAAAAAATAAGGTAAGGCTGCGTACAATGGATCCTTTCCCAGGACCCCGTATGGCATGAGCTTCATGCACCGGGCTGCCCTTTGTAAATTAGGAAAACAAAGTCAATATTCGAAAAACAACTAAAGGGTTAATCCCTTGTCCTAAGATTACAAAATATACTCAATGGATTGGAGTTTAAAGCGCAGAGAATTCATCTAAGACAATTAAGAAGAAGAAAATAAGAATTGAGATGCAGAACTTAATTGTTGAAATGAATTCTCCTTGTAGATTTTGCTCCACGTCTGCTCCTATGTGTTCCTCCTCGATCCTTTATCTCCTGATCTCTAGATCTCCTTTAGTGGAGGCCCTGGACCCCTTTTATAGCTTTTGGGTTAAGAACTTTTCTGATTTTTATAATTGCCGAAGTCGTGGCACGGTCGTGCCAATTGGCACGGTTGTGTGCTAATTGGCACGCCCAGCCCGTGTTGCTAAAATGTCGTAACAGATTGGCCTGGCATGGCTAGATTGTGCCAGACCCTGGGTGGATAGTCTTTGGCAGTGTTTTGGCACGGTTGTGCCATTTGGTATAGCCTAGCCGTGTTGGGTTCTGATTCTGAATTGGTCTGCAGCTGAATTGGTGGAGACGGGCACGGCTAAACCATGTCTGACTCTGGAATTGTGGCACGACTTGTCTGTTCTGAAATGGCTCTAACACGGCCGTGCCATTTGGCACGGCCAAGGCATGTTGCCTCTTGATTTTACCCTTTTTGACCCTGTTTCATGTAAAAACACTAAAAACAGTAGTATCCATGCAAAAATATAAAATGTAAGCAAAAGATGATATTTTCATGCCTAAAAGATGCAATTTACAATGAATTTATGCGAAATAAACTAGGGAAATATGTATATGATTTGTGCACATTAGATATTAAAAACAAAAAAATACCTAATCAATAGAGAGTAAGTACTCTAATTTCCTTATATAAGAATAAGGGGACACATAAAATTGTGCAAACTATGAGGGTATTAAACTAATAAGTCATACCATAAATTTTTTTAAAAAAATAATATAAAATAATTAAGAAAGGAGAGTACGATTATCGAAAATCAATTTGGATTCATGCAACTAATTGAGAAGTATCAGGAGCAAAAGCAGGACCTACACATGGTAGTCATTGACTTAGAAAAAGCTTATCATAGAGTCCCAAGAGAAATTATATAGAGAATTCTAGAAAAGAGAAGTATTCGTGTAGCATATATTGAACTAATTAAGGATATATATGAAGAAGTAACAATTAGACTGAAGACTTCAGGTGAATTAACTGAAGCATTTCCAATAAAGATAGGGTTACCTCAAGGATCAGCTCTGAGTCTCTATTTTTTACACTACTTATGGACGAACTCATTGGACACATTTAAGATATAGTATCGTGGTGCATATTGTTTGCAAATGATATTATTTTGGTAGATGAGACGTGAAAGAGTAAATGCTAAATTAGAATCTTAGTGGAAAACATTGGAAGTGAAAAGTTTTAGGTTTAGTATAGTAAAAACAGAATATATGGAGTTTAAGTTTAGCAATATTAGATGTAATAAGACAAGTATTAAAATAAGAGATGACGAGTTGTCTAGAACTAAGAGCTTTAAGTATTTAGCATCATTTTTGCAAGACAATTGAGGAATTGAGAGAAATGTTTTACATATAATACAAGCAGGATGGTTGAAATAGAAGAGAGCGTCAGGTGTTTTATGTGATTGTAAAGTACCTCTAAAACTTAAAGGGAAGTTCTACAAAATGATAGTTAGATCTACTGTTATAAGGAGCTGAATGTTGGGCTACGACTCGAGCATATTAATAGAAAATGAAAGTTACAGAGATGAGGATGTTAAGATGGATGTGTGGACATATGAGGATGGACAGAATAAGAAATGAGAGCATTAGAGAGAAAGTCGAAATTGCATCTATTGAAGAAAAACTTTGAGAGACAAATTTAAGGTGGTACGAACATATACTTAGACGATCAATAAATGCTTCAGTTAGGGGATGTGAAACTATGACAAATACACACGTTAAACGTAGAAGAGGAAGACCAAAAAAGACTTGGTTAGCAACAATAAAATAAGATAAAATTTATTTAAATATAGATGATGATATAGTAGGGGATAGAGCCAAATGATGTAGAAGGATCTATATAGCCGATTCCACCTAGTGAGATTAGGCTTGGTTATTGTTGTATAAAACCAAATAACACATTACAAGTTGCGAGAAAATGATAGATGCACATGACTTGATTGATTAACCATAATAAACAAAAGAAAAATTTCAACAACGAAACAAAATTATTGAGATGTTGCGAGCCTCCCTACTGTGGTATTTGCTCCATGTAACCTTTGGTGAAGAAATATGCTCCTCCAACAAGTCACTTGAGAATTTTTTTATAGTAAGAACTAATTTGGAAGTTTCTAAATTTGTGAGGCTAAAATGCAAAATACTAGAGTTAATTGTCAATGTGTAGATTTACAAAACCTAGATGGAAAATGCTAAATTAAATTAAAATTTGATTTGGAAATTCAGGTGAGGTAACGTCTGCTTCAAGTTTTTCCATTTGTGAGAAGGCGGTGTAGGTGTTACAAAGAAGGCACCAATGGTGAAGGAGGTGGATTGCTTGAGTGGAGGCAGTGTTAGGCGGAGGCCGGGGGAATGATGACAACAGGAGAGTGTGAGGTGGCAGTTCTACCATAGTGTACAATGTTTGGGAGGATGCGCTGGATATGATTTGGTGTCAGGTGAGTGCATGATGTTAGGAAGAAGTCCTTAAAAGCGAAGAGATCTCATGTAAACAAACAAGTGCGAACAAATCTCACAACCAGGTGCAGGTGGGCTTCGCATGGGTCTCAAACAAGTTGATTGGCAATTGATGTGGTTGATGTTGCAGATCTGGAGATAGAGGATGGGTAGCGTTAATGAAGGTTTAAAACAGTGAAGTGAGTGATTTATAATGTCGTGTGCATGAAGCCAGGAAGTGCTTTTGAAAATTACAAGTTTTTGAATGAGGTGTCGCTAATGCAGGAAGCATGAAGCAAAGTAGTGAGGTGGCACTCACCACGCTTATGTGGGGAATGGGTGAATGGTGCAATAATAGTAGTGGTAGTGAATCGTTGGTGCAAAATTAGGCTTGTGGTGGGCTTGAGTTGTTAGGTTGGTGTAAGAGTGAGGATTTGGGGAAGGGAGCATTGAGGGCTCATGAAAAATTTTGCACTAGAGAGCAGGCTAGGAGGTTGAATTCTGAATCAATTGGTTTATCACTAAGACGAGCACAAATCTCACACAAAAAAGAAAAATAGAATTCCAATTACTACATAGGAAACTAGAGATTTATATAGACTCGATACTATAATAAAATAAGAAATAACTCAAAATGGTAATACAATAATCACTGTCAATTGGCTTTCAAATTAGAAACGAATTACTGTATAACATGACTACAATTCGATACAATTCAAAATTAAAACAATAACTTAAATAAAATTATTTCTAGATGCAGATCACGTTCTCTGTCATCTTTATGAGCTTTATTTGTCTTATTTTGGCATTCTCATGAAGAATGATGAATATATTGTAGTAAAAAGATGAAATGCTCATCCCAAGCACCCCTATCAGTCGGTCTTACAACCATTGTAAAGAAGGTAAATCACGGGGGACTTTGTCCAATCGGGCGCTAGCCTGACAGGAGAGCAAGCATCCTTGAAAGATTTTGTAGTTCTCAGAGATCGACCTTTGCTCATTGTAGTAAGTCTGCCGCTGCACTAGCCACTCGACTTTTTCCGTGGGAGTCGAGAATGATGAATATATTACTGTTTGAGGAGGTGTGCGATCACTCTCTTGATCTCCCAAGCAAGTCAACCTAAGTATTAAGAATTATTAATTATTTAAATGTTAATATTTTACAGATAATTAATTAATTAAATTTAATTTAATTAAAAGTTAAAATTCATTTAAATAATTAAAAAAATAATTGGATTAACTGAATTTGAATTAAATTCAATTAATTCATTATGCAACTAAGGAGCTGTACCAATCTTGGAGGCTTGGAAAAGTGTAGATTTCCTAAATATAGGAGTGAAATGAGGTAAATTATATTAATTTCTTAATTTCTCATTCAAAAATAATAATAATAAGACTTGTAATTTGTAATACTCTCATGTGCACATCAAATATAGAAGTATTTTTTTCAAGGCATTTTATATATCTTTTATTGTTTTAGTCAGTAAATATTATTAATTTGATTATTTATTTATTTATTTTTATTTTTATTTATACGGATTCCAATCCTACTGATTCCATCAATCTGATACAATTACAACTGATATTTAGGTTTTTAAATTTTTTGATAAAGATACCAATACTGATATTGCTACCTGTGATTCGGACTGACATTTATATTTTTAACTTTCGTATTACTGATGAATTTCAGAATTTGTGCCTTTTAAATTTTACAGAAGTGTCTAGTATTTTATTAATTCCTTTTGCATGGTTATTTAAAATAATTATAAGGTATGTTTACTATCATTCAGCATGCTTAAATACTTAATTGATTAATTAAATATTGATTTAGTCAATGCCTTACAATATCATTTTATGGAACTGGATATTGTTTTAAAACAACTTTTCTTAAGGCAATTGTTTATGACTTTGATGGTACAACTAATTATTATGGGTTAAATAATTAATGTATTCACTGCTACAGGTCTTACACTGAGTGTGCATTTTGAATCAGCATTCTAGTTCCTTGTCTATTGATGCAGCTCAGATGCTTCACTTAGTGGTTTTAGTCAATTTTTCCCCTCAACTATCATATCACAATTTCATATAAACTTGGGGACGCATAAAATTTTTATTCTACGAGCTACTTTTTTCAAATTTAAGTTTCATATGTTATGTATTTACTCAACTAAATTGAAGACCTTTCACTTCTGGCATTTCCCTCCAAGATTTAAATTTAACATTTACTCATTCACCTGTCTCATCTATCAAAATAATATATCTATAAATAATATGTACCATAGTATCGTGTCTTAAATGAGTCCAGTGAGTTCATCTATGATTAGTGTAAAAGAATAGAGACTTAAAGTTGATCCTTGATATAATTCTATTTTTATGAAAAATGTTTGGGTTAATCCTCTTGCAATTTTTTTTCTTTTGTCATTACATTGTCATATATATTTTTAATCATTTCAATATACATTATGCTAACACATTTCTTTTCGAGAATTCACCATATAATTTCCTTTGGAATTCTATCATAAGCTTTTCAAGGTCAATAAATACCATATATAATAAGTCTTTGTTCCCAATATTTTGAATTAGTTGTCTAAGTAGATATATAACTTCTATTGTTGACTTTTCCAATATAATCCAAATTGATTTTTCATCACCTTGATATCTTTTCTTAATTTTTTTATATTATTTTTTCCATAATTTTATGGTACGACTCATTATTTAAGACCCCTATAATTTGCATAATTTTGTACGTCTCTTTTATTTTTATATAAAAGAACTAGAGTACTTGTCCTCCATTGATCATAATTTTTTTTTTCTAATATCAAATTGAATAATTTTGTAAGTCATTCAATATCTTGCTTGCCTAGACATTTCTATACCTCTATTGGAATATCGTCTGGTCCAATTGTTTTTTTCCATTTCAAATATGCAAATCAAATGAGAACGAAGAACACTTGTGAAGACTTAGTTAACAATAATAAAACAAGATAAAATTTAATTAAATATAGATAATGATATAATAGGAGATAGAGTCCAATGACATAAGGGGATCCGTATAGCCGACCCCACTTAGTGGATTACGGTTTGGTTGATGCTGTTATTGTTACTTTTTTCAAATTCTGAATAAATTGATGAGGTGAATATCTCACTATTATCTTACATTGTTTGTTAGCCTAATAAGAAGCCAAGGCATATGAAAAATAAACTTAAATCACAGTATATCCTTAACATTCAACTTGTGCATGTAAAATGTTTCTTTAAAAAATTATTTGACTTTAGCTCTTTACCAGGTTAAAAGAACATATTATCCAAATTTGTATTTCACTAGTTGAACTAAATTTTGTGAACATTAAACAAACTGGGTAAGATTTTTAAAATTGTTATGCCTTTTCAAATTTATGCAAAAATAAAGGAAATATAAAAAATTATCAATAAAATAAATCATTTCAGTCTAAAATTTAATTTAATTTTATTTGATTTTTGTATAATCTGCAATACAATTTCATTGTTTCTAAGTTTGCTGTTTATAACAAACCTAATTTATTTTGCATTTCTTGAGATTAGATTACTGTAAGTCTGTAAGACCTATACAAGAGGTCTCCATCTTATTGTTTCCTTCATTTAGTCAATAATAAAAATTTTTCTTCTCCAAATATCCTCTTCTCTCTTCCTAGATTATCTACTGAGGTACATGAACCTTATGCAGTCTCTTCTTTTATAGATTTTTTAAAATAACTGTCTTATTATGATTTAAGCAAAATAGATTTGGTGTTCTGAAAATAGTATGAATAAAAAAATCTATTTTAGACTAAATAGAAATAAAATTACAATTTAGACCTTGATTTGGTTTATTTAAAATAGTCTATCAGTATTTGCATTACCACACTCCTTCGATTATGATGATCACTTGAGCTCTTAGAGAAATTTCACCCTGACCACTGAATATGGTAGTGATTATTATTTTGTGCTTTTTCTTAACCATGTTTGTCTATGATATGCTATAAGAATTTTAAGTTAATCACTCATAATTTTCCAAGCTTCACCCAATGGCTTTGTCAATCTTGAAGAAATGTTTATTCAATGTGCAGGTCAACATGAAATTTTAGCTTCTGGCCCAATTGAGGATTTGATTGCCCATCGTGAGCATAGGTGAATCTGTGTTTTTATGACTATATATCTACTTTGTTGGTTTATTATGTTTGCTTTGTTTTGCTAGATATCGAATCTCCGGGTCAGCTTTGCTTGCAGCTATGGATCAAAGTTCACATATTCCATCTTCAGATGCCCTGTCAGTTTCTTCTGGTGAGGTTTCTTCACATGGTATTAGGGAACATATGGATTCACTTCATTGTCAAGTTAAAAGCGACACTCTCTCAAAGATGGTCGATAAATGTGTAGTTCCACCAACTGTTGATGTTTCTGAAATTCTTAGACGGTGGACTCATGCTTTACAACGTATTCATAAACATTCTCTTCATCTGGTAAGTTTATTCATTTTAAGCAAGCGTTGTGGGAATATATATTTGTTAGATATTCTGTAATATATTCATGAAGGTTAAATAGGAATTTCAATTAGTACATAACGAACAAATTGTATAAATCAAGATGGCTAGAAATTTTATATGGGATATATATACCTGCTAATCCTATTTTTTGAAATCTACTGAATTATTATGATACTGATGATTAACGTGAGATCTCTCAACTTGTCCAGTTATTTTGTACTGTCTTTCAAACAAAAATTTTAGCTTATCCATATAAACAAAAGACTATGCTCTCTGCTTTTTAATAATTTTGGACAGGCAGAAATTCTGTTGTTCATTTGTGCATTGATTGCCTTTGAGAGGGAAAATGCTAATACTTGAGATTGAGATTATGATATAAGTTGTGACTCAAGGAAACAACTACAGCACGTTAGTTATGGACTTCAGCTTTTGAGCCAAGCTTTGTCCATGAAATTAGACCCATATATGATATAATGATTTAAACCAACTCTGCTATTGTTATATTTTGCCATACCAACTCGTAATTTTGTTGTTATCTTATTCTATGACAGGTCAAGGCTAATGATGGAGAGGGCCCAGAGCTACTTCGGACTTCATCTAATAGTAGGGCTAGTGGTCATGCCGAGTCCTTGGCAACAACTCTTGCTGAACATCACCAACATCAAGTTAGCATGCAAGTACGGTTACATTTTCTGCTATTTTGTTTTCTTCTACAATCTTGGTTGCGGATCTCAAAAGCAACCTTTGAAATATCATGCCGTACCGATTGGCATGGGTAAAATTTATCATTCTGCCCGTCGACCAGTACGACACAAACATCAGCATGAGCATGAGCTTCATGCGAGGGCTCATGACCGTGGGGTTCTGCTTGGGGCCCCACACAACACCCCACAGCCATGCGAGGTCTCACATGAGGCCGTTGTTTTTTTTTTTTTAATGTTTTTCTTTATTTTGTTAACGGGTAATTTCTTTTCTTTTTTAATTGTTTAGTTTGTTAATTTTTCCCCCTTAATTCTTTCTCCTTCCTCCCCTATATTGATTTCATTTTTTATTCCTTTCTTCCTTAAACACGTGGAAAAAAAAATTCTTAAGAATGATGGTTCTTTTTCTTTGTTAATTTCTCTGTCCTTCACTTTTCACATGGATAAATATAAAAGTTAAGGGGGAAAAAATACCTCTTTGAAGGAAAATTACCTTTTTAAGGATATTAAGAATAGAGGAGACAGATTGCTAGAAAAGATAATAAAAATTAAATATAATATAATTCCTAAATACTACTATGATTCGAACTAAATTATTCTACATATAAATTTAGTTTAATTTTAAATTGATCAAAATAAATTCAATTCAATTCAATTTAAATCGACTTGATCTTAATCATCATGTTTAGACTTTAGTTAAGCCTAAATTGACTTTTACTCAATTCTAAATTTTAAAAATATTAATTTAACATAATAGTAAGCATTTATAGCAATCAAATATTAATAATAATATTTTTTTAATTAATATATTTTATATTTAAAAAAAGTGAAAGAGAGCCTTGGCGCAACAGTATAGTTATTGCTTTGTGAGTCATAGGTTCGAGTTCTAGAAACAACCTTTTGCAAAGCAAAGTAAGACTTCATACAATATACCCTTCTCTTGGACTCCGCATGGTGAAAGCTTTGTACACCGGACTGCCCTTTATATTTAAAAAAGTACCGAAATCATATCGACATAATACAATACGTTATCAAAACCGTATTATTCCAATCATAAACCGAGACTCCGACATGGCTCAAAATTTTAAACCTTACTCAAACGTAGTATGATATAAATTTATAATCTCCACAATATGAGAAAATTTACCTCTAGGCATTTAGTGTACACAGAAAGTCTGGTAAACAAAATTTTGGACAAACTGAAAAGATAACATCGATTTGGGAAAACATGTTTCCTTTTTAAATTGGATTTGACTCTTGTACAATTTGGCAATATTCTTGTTTAATTGGTTCATCTAGAAAATTCTGAATGAGTTGGGATGGGTTGCGTGAGCAATGGGCATGTTGTGCAAGTATGCTTTATCCACTTGCTGCATCGATTCATTCTGTAAGTTTACAGTCAAGATTCATAAGTCATGTCAATCCTACACGCAATAAGTGATATGTAAACGTATAACCATCTCATCCCTTCAGAATTCTTACCTTGCATGAGGATTATAACTCTTAGGAATACTATGAGGTAAGGAATAACAACACGTAATACTTTATATATGTCTTCACTTGACCAATTTCAGATGGGTTTGTAATTGAAAAAATTTGTGAGTGCTCATGCTGCTATATTACAATTTCTGGGGTAATTGTGGATATGGGTGATAATTTATCATTTTTGCATAGGATGGGTTTGAAGAAACTTCAAGACGAGTTTGTGTTAGTTTTTCATAAGGGTTCGAGGTTCGGGTAGTATCAAGTATTTGATTCGTTCTCATCCCTTGGAGAGACAATTCTTTACACTGATTATCACCATTTGTTTACTGGTTCCTTATTCTTTATGTTCAAAATCTCATAGTAGAAATGATTACTCGACTAATTTAAAAGGGCAGTCCGGTGCATGAAGCTCCCGTTATACGGGGTCTCAGGGAAGGATCCATTGTACGCAGCCTTACCCTTATTTTTTTCTGCAAGAGGCTTTTTGTAGGATTTGAACATGTTACCTTTAGGTCACAAAGTAACAACTTTACTATTATGCCAAAGTTCCCCTTCATCACTCGACTAATTTAATATATGAAAATTTTCTCACATCTTGAGAAGCTCGTCGTTAATGACATCTAAGTGTAGCAGTATCAAGATTCAAGATAGACAAGCATGAGACATTGGGAAAACAACTGTTATTGGTCAATGTGCATACTAAAGGAGCCAGATAAACTATAGAAACATTAAACCCCCATGATAGGTTGGAACCGAAATGATCTTGGTTTGGATGGCCATTGACAGCTGGCACTAGAATGAAAATTCAAATTTGAATACAAAAGTAAATAAATCTAAAATTATTATATTTTAATCCAAACAGTTGCCTTATTATAATAGCATTTTTCTAAAATATAAACTAATATATTGAAAATACATGTATAAAGTAAAAAATAGGGGCTAGGTTAAGTTAAGCCATGTTGGCCACATCTGCATTTTCATTGATCAATGCCTAGAAAATAGTTTGAATTCATTTCATGGGCACGACCAAATGAAAAAAACGTAGACACTTTCTTCAACCCTAAAAACAATTTACTCAAGGATGTGAAAAAATAAAAATAACATGGACCTCGAGTGAAAACCATTGTGCATTTACATTTTTTAGAGAAAAATATTACTAGTTTGAAGTTGTTAACCAATTTGGAGTCCTACAGTGAGGCTATATTTATTAAATATAGGTGCATAATTTGTGATATCATCTGTCAAGGAGAGAATTATGTTCATATGGTTCACTAGACACCCAAAATATGATTTTGTTTTGTGTAAATTATTTCTTATCTATTGAATTTCCTGATGCGGCTTAGATTTTTCAGTCCTCTGGGATAATGTGAGGATGTATTATCTGTTGGATCTTTGACCGCCGCTAGAGGGGGGTGAATAGCGGTTTGACCTAATTTGATCGTCGTTCGCTTGGTTCGATTTGCGTGTCTCTACGAATTCGTTAGTGCGCAGCGGAATATATATATAAATGCAATAACAAGAAGCAACAACACG
>JBAMHZ010351299.1:0-24902 GCA_037177395.1 Alpinia galanga
CTATAGATCTCGCAGTAAATGAGTGAAATATCGCAAGTTCCCGAGACGGGGATACAATGCAAGTCCAGTCAATCAAGTCACATCTCCTTTGACTAGATTAAGTGGAGATGCATATGATGTGGTAAAGTCAACCATGGGTCAAGTCAAGGTTAAAAGATTAACTGCTCGTGTGGTCAAGGTAGTCTTGGGAGCCGGCCCTAACAAGGCTTCGCCATTGGTCGACCTCGGACATTAGCTGCACTCCGCTGACCTCAGACATCAGTTGCACTCCGCCAACCTCGGACATTGAATATCGACTACACTTTGGACCTCAGACCTCATCTATATATTATTTCGGCCAAGATTCTCTTTTGGTTCTTATCAGTGGGGATCTCACTTGCACCCTACGGATTAAAATAGGACCTGGATATGTTTAAAGTTATCAGGATATGCATGCTGGTATAACCTCCACGATGTCCACCATGATCTCCACGGAGATGTCCTCTGTCATGATCTCCACGAGGGGCTTACCTCCCCCATGATCCCACCTGTGATCTTCTCTAGAAGGCCATGCCTTTAGCCATGTCATATTTTTCTTATATAAAGGAAAAGGAAAGAAAAGAAAGAAGGTACACTCTAAACTTTCTGCAAAAAAAACTCTTTATTCTCTTTGCTCTACTTTCTTTCTGAGAGATTTAACTTACGAGAGTTTTACTGAAAAAACTCTTGGCTCCCTTCTAATTTATTTTTTAGTTTTGACAAATTCTCCGGAGCTTGACCATAATCGCGAAACTACTTCGTTTCGTTCAGGTACTAAGGCAGTCCCTTCCTTCCCTTGTTCTCGGACTGGACCAAAAGGCCAAATTTAAACGGCCGGCGGATTAATTGATTATGCCAAGTGCCACTGAAGATGCCCTACGCCATCGCCGGACAAAGTCAATATCAGCGTCGTTTCTAATGCGACTCCTTTAATTTACATACAAAAGCAGGATTATGAAAATTCGTTTCCTAATCATATAACATCGGGGGAAAATTTTGTGACATGCGAATAATAAAAATTGGACCGACGTCCTTGATCTATTTATTTTTCTTCACGCGAGAATGAAAATTCTATGAAATTACGTTTGAGGTCAAGTCTCAAACCAATCCATCTACTAGATTTCCTAATCCTTTACATTGGAAGGAGTCAAAGTCAAAGGTTGACAAATAATTATATAAAAAATGAAAAGGAAAAAAAAATGCGCATGGCATGTTCTCTAAGGACTGGACTTGATAATATATCAATTTACATATTAAAAAGAGTCATCACACAAGGAAATCAAATTTGCCAATAAAAATAGAAGAAATCTAAAGGACATTTTGAAATTTTCTCTTGATGTATTGGCACAATCAGCTGGTGCAACAATATCCCAACAAATCTTATCGAATCTGTTTATAGGCACCTAATATTGTACATGACCATCCACTGAAATCTTCTAAAATAAACTTTAACAATTGTGTTCAAATACATTGAAGCATTGCTAACAATCATCATTCATCAATCAACGGATTAACTTCCAATGGATAGTCTTACCCAAATGCATTGTCACATTCCCTCTCGTCTCAGTTCAAATTCCATCCACAATAATTCACTTCGTCTGACTCTTTCCTTTCTTGGATTTGCTCTTACTCTCTTTTATCTTCTTCTTTTTAGCTTCAGGAGTGATCCACACATAGTCCAGTGGAATCACAAAAGGATCTTGTATATCTTCCACACGGCTACTAGGTCCTAAGCTTATGGAGTTACTTTGGCGATAGGGTACCTTTATCCATCGAATCCATGAGCTCGATGTCTGTGTTTCAGGGGACTTACTCCCCGGACTAGAAGGAGGTGTTGAGAACTCTTCCAATGGCTGCAGCTCCTCAAATTTTGTGAAAGTAACCAGGACGCGGATAGTAGGAACAACTGGAATGGCAACCTGCAAGTATCTGTTATTATCAGATTAACATAAGAGATTGGTTTCAGACAAGACTGTTGCAGCCAGGATTTGGGTCTCAAATTTGAGTTGGATTCACATGCTGCTGGAACAAATTTTTTTCATAGCCAAATAGTTTGAATTAAATTTCATCATCAATTTCTTTACAAAGTGCAAATTTGGAGGTAGACCAGTACTTGCAAAAACAGAGCATTTGAGACCAGCAATAAGAAACCAAAGGTACGCTATGAACAACCAAGTGAAGAACAGAAATATGCAGAATATATTACACAACAGAATGACACGATCACCATACAACAATAACAACTAACCTTATCCCATGAGATGGGATCGGCTATATGAATTCTTCTATGCCATTGAATTCTATCCTCTACTATATTATCATTTATATTTAAATAAATTTAATCTTATTTTATCATTGCTAACCAAATCTTCTTTAGTCTTTCGCTTCCTTATTTGATATGTATATTTGTCATAGTTTCACATCGCCTAATTAAAGTATTTATTGGTCATGTAAATACATATCCATACCACTTTAAATGCGTCTCTCGAAATTTTTTCTCAATAAATGCAATCTGACTTTTTCTATAATGTTCTCAAGTTTCTAATTTCTAAGTACATGTGACTAAATAATTTGGACAATGAACAAGACACCAACGCTTCTAATTTCTACGATAGTAGATACTAGATGTGCTCAATGTATTAGTCTAATTATTTTGCTTATCTCGAGTTTAAAGCTTTAATTAAGAAATAGATACCTACCTTTAACACAACCTTTAAATCTATAGCTCCAAACGTTAAAATGGAAATAAAAAAATGAAGCAAACTTGTTCATGCTCATTATTCAAATGTAGTATACTTATAATCATTTACCACTCCAGTTACGTGTCCATGCTAATTTTTAAGTGTGCCAGGTGACTTCGTCTAGTATGCCTAGCCAATAGTGAATGAATTAGTTATTAAGAAAAAAAACTGATTAACAGAAACCATTAAATAGAGTTCTATAATTGCACCAATTGTTCATCTTTAGGAAGACATTCCATGTTGAACATACACTTTTAATAAATAAAAAAGACAGTCTAGTGCACAAAGCTCCGGCTAGTGTGGGGTCTTAGGGAACCATCTATCGTATGCAGTTTTACCTTGCATTTCAAGGGAATGTTTCCATGATTTGAATCCGTGACTATCAGGTCACACGACGACAAAAATAATTCTGTTAATAGTTAAAATGTTATCTACATTTCTTTCTTGAAATGGTAAAATATCTATTCTTTTGCACCCTCTAATATTTAGACTCTTACATCTAGCCTTCCAGTCATCATGTCGGATGCCCGAGACTAAAAGTCAAGCACCAACACATTTGTTTACCATGTTAAAACATGTAAAAAAAATTTAAAACATGAGATCTCAGAAATCTAAATCCATACCCATATCATACACAGGCACACTAAGTCTAAGTAACATAGCTGCACCAAAACTTTAGCTTGGCATTAGTATCATGGCTTGCATATATGGGATAATTCATTAACTTTATTGGTTTCAACCACTAGCCCAAAGTGGTTAAGCCCAAATAATGGACTCCACTAAGCTCATAACCTCCTTTATTATCCCATAACTAACAATGTGAGAATAAATTAAGTTGTCTCCCACTTTAGGTTTGAGTGTCTATGAATCCTAACTTTTAACTCATAACGCACAAACATCCCTAATATATGAGGCTCATCGATGGTATACACATTGCTTTCCATACATCTCATCATACATAGAGTTAGGTCCATTCTAGTACAAATCCTCCCAACCTTTAATAAGTGAGAGAATTGATTCATTAACTCAAAGTTTAATCATTGGCCCAATTGCTTGAGTCTAAGTTAAATAAAAGCTACATATTTAAGAATATAAAGCCCTTCCATTGGCTTGATATCTTGTCAAATCCTCACAACTCACCATGTAAGACTAAACTACGGTGTCAAAAGTCTGATCTATCTAAGACTTGATATCTTGTCAAATCTAAAGTGTAATACAGAGTCTAGAATCAACATTGATCACATCATGTATATGTGATGTCCAATAATGGCTCCGTTGTATATGAGCGCCCCTTTCCATATGCTTCACTATACCTAGCTATAGATTCACTTTCATACAAATTCCAGATCCATGAAGTGAATTACCTAATTAATTTGTTAGGTCGAACCAGTGACCCAAAATGATTAGGTCCAAGTTAAATATAGCACACATATATAACTTATAAATTGCCAACACTAGCGCACATCTCAACATGCGAACTAAACTAAGGCATGAAGAATGTTCCCAACTTAAGGTCTAACATCCTCGTCAAAACCAAAAGTCCAACTCAAAGTTAAAAACCAATCCTAATTGATGGTAGTGAGACCCAATAGTGGCTTTGCCATCAGCAGGCTCAATCCCTTTCAAACATCCACACTAGTTTCTAATACCAATTATCACGGTTCAGATAGATAAGTAAATTAGTTTTCAGTCGATGATGATCTATTTTTGCATTGATGCTAAATTCACTAAGATATAATTTCGATTTACATGAATGATCATCATATTTAGTGTCTCATATGACTTATGGCAATGAGTTGTTTTTATTTAGTTATGGCATTGGCTTATTTTTATTTCTTCACTTCATCATCTTATGTGTAGCTTAAGATTTATCTATTTGTGTATTTGATTGTGACTAGTAGTATTGACTCTTTTGTTTTTTGCCTCTGGTTTTCAAACATAATTCACAATAGAGTACTAGAAGTTGTTTTTGGTAACTATCAAGTGTTCACTCAAGGATGTACTAACAAATGTTGAAGATACAGTGTCATATTTTGAAGTCTTTTGTTGTGTTGCTTTCTGACAAGGGAATCGAGTTGTTGTATAAATTTTCTTTCTGCTATGTTTTTACCCTTATGCATTTTCTTTCATCCCTGACTATTTGCCAGGAGATGTATGTACATCACAATTATCATAAGATTGAAGGAATTTTCTTAGAATTTTGGTTTTTTTTTGTGTGTTTTCAGCTTTAATAATTTTATTGATGTTTCTTCAAAACAAAGTGACATAGTATAAGGACATGAATTATAGGACTTGTTAAGGATTAAGGTGTTAAAGCCTAAGACCTAGGTTGCTAAGCAAGATCCTCTAATAACTTTATAGCTTTGGTTACCAAGTGATGATTTTTATCAGAAGGATGTCCACCTTTTGGTTCAATTCACTACCTTTGTAGAATCATATTTCTTTTAAATAGAGAGACTGCTATGGGATATATATTAATATTTTGTTTGATATGTAAACTTAAAAAAATATGCCTATTAAAAAGAGTGGATAACATCGACAATTGAGTATGATATGGGTTACAACAACAAAAGAGATTAGAATAATACAAAATATTATTAAAAATTAGAAGAGAATAAGAGAAAACATGAGATTAAAAAAGAGATTGTGGGAGAAAGAAAAATGAGTAGGAGAATTAAGAAGTTGAGAAGAGATTGAGCGTGTATTTAGATGGGGGATGAGAGTGGAGGATATAAGGAAAATTTGATAAATAATCTTTTGAATTTTTAAGGATATTCTGGTAAATTTACAGCCAAAAGACAAATAATGTCTTTTTGTCATTTTAGGGTGTTTGAATGGTATTTTTATTTTTAGAGGAAGGTGGGGGGGGGAGCTTGGTTGGGCAAAATTCAGGTCATGCTCAACCTAGACTATTGGTTAAGAAGGTGCCACCTTGGCAGCTCAGTGCACAAAGCTCCCGCCATGCGAGGTCCCAGAGAAGAGTCTATTGTACACAATCTTACCCTGCTTTTGCAAGAGGTTGTTTCCTGACACCTCAAGTAGGTGTAATTAGGGTATAGTTTTGATGGTGTTTAAGCATGATTAACCTAAGATAAATTAATTAAACCAACAATTTAGTTTTGGGTTTTGGATGCATTTAATTGGTTTACTTAATCAAGTTAGCATAAGCCTAACAGGATCAGGATTGATTTATTGTGAAAAGAACAATAAGATTTAGGATTAAAACTAAAAGTGAAGTTATGTTTATTTAGACTGAACCCAATGGTGAAACTCTATTTAATTCACAAACTGAGTTGCGAGTTGTGGCCTAATTATAGGCACTTATAAACTTGGATAAGTGAGCTATGAATTAACTTGGGCTCAAGAGCAGCTCAACGAAGTTGATGGATTATGAAAACAAACCCTAGCCGCATCAGTGAGGTATCTGGAAAAGGATATCCATGTGATAGATTCTCAAATCCCATCTATGAGTGATAATTCCAGGTTGAGTTAGACTTTAATTTTTACAGGGAGTCAAGTGGTGACAAACCTAGTTCAATCTCATATGTTAAATTTTGGGCTAATAAGGGAATTTATAAGCTTAGAAAAGTGAGCTACTACTATCTTGGGTTAGCAGTTCCTCCTAACAAAGATAATGGGTCATCTCTCTTGCCTAGGAGGTTAAGATAATTAGACTACAACAACTATAACAAACCTCTCTCTAGAGATGCATACTTGAGACAAATCTATTACCACCTTCCAGTAGCCAAATGAACCTGCTAATAAATGATTAAACTTGCACTTTGTTCAGGTATAGATTATATAATGATAGATTAGACGAAACTATATGCCTGAGTGTTAGGCATAGTCCTGGTAGATAATGGAAGAAAATGCTAATGTAGAAAAGATGAAAACATTGAGATGTATTCTCTAAATTGCTAGGACATAGACAATTAAATGCTATAATCTATGGCTTGTTTGGTATATTTCTGATACACGGATGATAAAATGCGGGAAAATATTTACAACTGCAAAAGCATATAGACTGGCAAAAGATTATATAGAAAAAGGATAAATAGAAACAAAAAAAAAACTTAATTATAAGGTATCTAAATAGCCAAGGTATTCATAGTGATGACTTTGCATAATGCAATGGCAGGCTAAGGTATATGTAGTCAAATACAGCCAATATTTTTCTCCTGTGCTATATGTAATCAACAGCCTATACTTTCTTCGGCAATAAGTATTGTAAAACTGCAAGAATAACCTGAAAATAAGCACCCTATCACCTTATATACTATCTCCAATGATGACCATTCCTAGCACGTGCATCAATCAACACTGAATTTTCCATCAAGAAAACCAATACGCTAAGCATGTCCTTGTAAGTTAAAAGGACAGATTTTAAACCAAACTAAGTTAAAACTTCACAGTTGAAGGAAGAAGCAAAGCATAACATGGTAATAGTTTGATGACAGGATAGCTGCATCATAGAAGCACAAAATTCTGTGAGAGTAGCAGTGTACAAATAGACTAACAAAGAATTAGTTAGCAGTCATGGTGGATCCTCACACAATAACCAATTCATATCTAAGGACAAATTTCACAATTTTGAAAGAAACACTTTCTAACACTAAACACACAAAATAACAGTGGTCAGTCATGTGCATAATGTTCTGAACGATCAATCTGGTAAATGCCAAAAGAGGCTAATAGCAAAAAAATGTAAATTTCATACTGATTTAATTTTTCTCATACCTTGACAGGGAATGCTCCAGGAGGGAGCTTTGTAGTGAGAAGATCCCTTAGGCGACGAATTGCCTTGACTTTGTTTGCCATGATATCAAGCAATGGCAATAGCTCTTCAGTTCGGAGTGGAAAATCTGGAGAGAGCCATAAAACAGGCCTTAGACCTTTCTTATACTCGCTCTCTTTGCTACTCTCTTTGCGGCGATATCCATTTTCAGAACTCACTCCTGACTTTTTTGAATCCCTGTCCTTTCCCCTCTTAACATCCTCCCCTTTGTTAATAACCTCAACTGAGTGCTTTCCTGGTCTACTCTGGCAATGAGATGGAGAATCACCAAGGAGATCACTCACTTTCTCCTCCACACAAAGTGAACTTCTTGGAGGAATATCCTTCTTCTGCCCGTCTTGTTTTTGATTGTTTCCCCTCCTTCCCCAACTACTAAACCAACTTTTCCTCTCCTGTCTACCCTCACAAATACTACTACTACCACCTACATCCTGGATTTCAATCTCCCTTGCCTCATAGCAACTATGACGATGTGCAACATGCCCATCTGATTGGTATTCGTCAATTATGTCAGGTGATTCCATTTTGAGAGCATGCTCTAATTGATTCCGCTCCTCTTCAGTCAAAATATCATCAAACTCTTCAGGCTCCGTGTCATTATCATTACAGGCAGAAAGGAATTCTTCATCAGTCATTGCCCCTGGCACCCGGCGGGACTTCACACTCACCACAACATTATGCATGTCATACACCTTAGCCTTCCAAGGTCCAACCATTTCTGACCTCTCCTGCCGCCTCCATGTCAACTGCGGAAGCAGGACTGCCTGGGTGACGTCAAGCCCTGGCCGGAATATGTTTGTCTGAGACATCGCGGTGACTTCTTGCTGGACCTCTGCCTCTGTGGCTGGAGTGCCCGCCCCATCCAAAGCATTCATTACCTCCTTGTCCTTGTGGGAAATCATGCACAGGGATCCAGGTGGAACCTTCCCGTCCTCAGATCCATCGCCGAGGAAAAGAACGCTTTGGTCGGATCGCTGAATCCTGAAGCCGTCGAATCCGGCGAGGGTCATATCGGCCCGGAGATTGGACCCCCGCTTCCAGATCTTGTAGGTATAGGAAGGGGCGATTCGAGATATGAAAGGGATGACAGAGCTCTCGAAGTGGAAGGTGATCTCCATGTAAAAATCCCGCATCCGATGCATGGTGGCGACGACTCGCGGCAGGCGGCGGCACCACTTGGCCCAGGCGAGAGGCTGGTAATGGCGGACGATGATGCGAGCGAGGTTCTCCTCCCGAGCGCATATGGCCTCCTGCAGCGCGCTCCAACCCTGCTCGTTCTGGAGGCTCCAGTCAGCGCCCGCGGCCATGAGCATCTCGACCGCGACGGCGTCGCCGAGGCGGACCGCGAGGTGCAGAGGCGTCTCCCTGCCAGGAACATCCCGGCGGTCGATCACGGCAGAGATGGAGTCGGCCTTTTCCTCCTCGGCGAGCGACGCCGCCTCGGTGCGCACGGAGGCGGCGTCCGCCAGGCGCGGCAGCGCGGAGATCACGCGCTTGAGGCCTGAGTAATCGCGCGCGAGCACGGCCTTGTGCGCCGGGCTGTGCGCGTACTTGATCGGATCCAGGCCGGCCATGGCGACGCCTCGCCTCCTCCCTCCCTCCCTCGAGGGTTTCGCACCAGCCGTTCCACCTCAAGGAAACAGACACACGAACAACCAAGCAGCCGCCAGCTAAAACTAGAAACCGCTTCCCATATTCAACTCAAACTCGGAGACGACAAAGAGCAAAAGATGGAACAGCGACGAGGTGCGCAAGGGCAACGAGAGAGGGTTGATCTGTGCCGCGGACAAGTGCATGTATCTATTTCTTTTTTCTTTTTCTTTTTCTTTTTTTCAAATAATCGCGTATTCAGTGCGTGCGTATCTCTCTATCTATCCAAATGTTCTTGTGTGGATGCCGAAGGAAAACGAGAAAGAAGGAAAGAGGAAGGAAGCAATTCCAAAGAATAGATGGAAAGAGAAGAGAAAAAAAGAAAAGAATAATGGAAGAAAGTCCAAAGCTCTTTACAAGAAAAGCATAATTTATTCAATGCTTGGATCTAAGCAATGTTTATGTTAGGGAATTAGAATCAGCATGGCGATGGCAATTATTTGACAGGCCGGCCGGATGGCCGCCCGGTTAGGATGGTCCCTAGAGGAGAACCGAGGAAGAGTTGGAAATATAAACCCGGCCTGATTATGTGGTCCAGGACCAGGCGACGATTAAATGCCAGATCGGTGTGGTAATTATTAATCATCAATTTGCGCGATCAAGAGAGAGAGGTGGGGGATCGACGGTCAATAATTGGACCGATCACATGCGCCGCGCGTGTTTGAAGTTGTCAATTGTTTTAATGGTCATGTGATGAGGGCGACGCGACGTCGATTTTGTTTGTGGGTCGAGATGGGTAAGTTTGGATTGCATTTCTTCTTATTGGGCCTCAAATCTTACCTACAAATGGGCTTCTTCATGAGTTTGGGATTGATTGGGTTTTTCCATCCTTCCCAATATCCTTTGATTTATTGGTTCGAACCATACTCTTGACTCCTCGAGTTAAATTTGTCTAATTTTTTTTAATTATCATATTTATTAATTGCTTATCCCACCATTGAAATTAGAATTGATGTGTTTCATCCACACCATACTACCTCGTGTTTATTCAGTTATATAAATAAATAAACCCCTAAAACGAAATTAGAAAGAAAGAAATAAAAGAGAAAAACTAACATAAAAAATAAAAATAAAAATAATCTTGACCGTACAACTGTCCCAATCCAGTTTGGCCTGCGGCCTCTGTTCATGAATGCGAAATTTTATCTCTTCTGCTGGCCGAGGCCTGTGCCCATGCGCTCACACTCGACCGTGTCCCCTGTTTCTGGCGCAGGATTCCTTGTGGCGATGACGATGGCCCTCTCGCCCCACTGCCTGCGCTAAAAACTTTATGCTTTTGATTTCTACTTCTTTCGACACCACATTCCTCTGTGTTTTAATTAATTAATTAATGTCATTAATACTGATTTAGATTCCACTAATAGTGAGATATTTGAAAAGTGAGATATTTGAAAAGTGATGTAAATGTCGGGTCTATAAATATTTAGGTGAAATATTTAGTGACACTGTGGATGCTCTGATTTCTTTGTAGGAAATAAGTTTGATTTTTCATAACGCTGAGAATTATATTTTTTTTTAAAATATGAAGAAAAAATAAAAAAATTAACCAAATTTATTTTTTTTTTTAAATTTTATTATAGTAATTATTATTATTGTTTGCGAGAGAAATTGCGCGTGAATTGGATCGTTTCTGCTCGCTTCGACGTGGGCTACTCGCACAAAACCACGTGATTCTGCGCCTCGTGTCGCTCCAATAATTGCCAAAATTGACCGGATGTCAAACGTGTTTTCCACTATGCGACAATACTAACGGTTTCGAGTGTTAGGATTGAGGGCACCGACACGTTTTGAACCTAATTCCATACCGGCCACGCCGACGGAGGACGCCACGACGAGCACCACTGTAAAATCGGCGGGAGGAGAAGCTGGCCTTCGGCCCATAAATGGCAGGTCTGCGTCATTTTGGTCGTGCTCCTTCTACTTGGCGAAGGATAACTTCCTCCTCCGGCGTCAGTTTCCCTTAAATTCCGCCACAATTTCCTCGCCGATTTGTCGATTCTCTGGCTTCTGGTTTCCAGGCGTCAAGATCCATTTTTTGTTCCGTCTTTCTTTAGAGAGAAACAAATTATCTTATTCGCGTGCCTCCGATTCGAAGTTTGTCATCTGATGCATAGAGATGGAATTTTGGGCTGCATGTGATCACATTTCATTTCATAGTGGCTTGTTGCTTCAGTGGTGCTGAAGAAATTAGGGTTTATTTGTTCATCTGAGAATTTGGAACCATGTCTGTTGGATGTGGTGTTGGAATCTCTGAATAAGGTCGAAAACGCTATGGATCAGTAGTGGCTGCCGGCGTCATCCATCAGAGGTAGATGGAGAAGGGGAGTGGTAAACTTCTGCAGCCGCGTGTGTGCTTCCTCGCCAGCCTCTGCATTTTCTTCTGGGCTTTCATCTTCTATTTCCACTTCCACATGCTCAGTAGCAGGAGCACCTCCAATCTGGCCCAGCAATCCTTTTCACTATTCTCAATATCGATCAATCCCCGACAGCGACAAGAAATTGCGGCAGATAGCACCCTACCTGGCGAGTTACTCGCGCCCCGTTCATCTCAATTGAGGCCTCCGCCGCTGCCTGAATCCAAGACATCGATCCGCCGTCGAGGACGGCCCAAATCGAAGCCATCGGCCGGCCCTTCAGTGCCGTCGAAGACCTTCCCCTTCACGGACGCTCTGAAGACGCTCGAGAACAAGAGGTACCCTTGCGGTGGGCGGTACATCTACGTCCACGACCTCCCTCCGCGGTTCAATGATGACATGCTCAGGGAATGTAGAAAGCTGAGCCTTTGGACGAACATGTGCAAGTTCACCACCAACGCTGGCCTCGGGCCGCCCTTAGAGAACACCGAGGGCGTCTTCTCCGACACCGGGTGGTATGCTACAAACCAATTCGCCGTCGACGTCATCTTCAACAACCGGATGAAAAGGTATGAGTGCTTGACCAATGACTCATCCGTCGCGGCCGCCATATTTGTGCCGTTCTATGCTGGCTTCGACATCTCGCGCTACCTTTGGGGCTACAACACCTCGGTGAGAGACGCTGCGTCGCTGGATTTGGTTGACTGGCTTATGAAGCGGCCGGAGTGGAGCGTGATGGGTGGGAGAGACCATTTCTTGGTGGGAGGGAGGATTACTTGGGACTTCAGGCGGCTGACAGATTCGGACTCTGATTGGGGAAGCAAGCTCTTGTTGTTGCCGGCCGCCAAGAACATGACTATGCTGGTGGTGGAGTCGAGTCCATGGAACTCCAATGATTTCGCAATCCCTTATCCCACTTATTTCCACCCTGCAAACGATGCTGATGTCTTTGGTTGGTAGGACCGTATGAGGAAGCTGAAGAGGAACCATCTATTCTCCTTTGCAGGAGCTCCTCGCCCTGGCAGCCCCAAGTCGATTAGAGGCCAGATCATAGAGCAGTGCAAGAATTCCAAGGTTTGCAAGTTGCTGGAGTGTGATTTGGGAGAGAGCAAGTGCCATTCCCCCAGCACCATAATGCAGATGTTCCAGAGCTCTTTGTTCTGCTTGCAACCGCAGGGCGACTCATACACAAGGAGATCAGCTTTCGATTCGATCTTGGCAGGTTGCATACCAGTTTTCTTCCATCCTGGATCTGCATATGTCCAATACACTTGGCATCTTCCGCTTAACTTCTCCACCTACTCGGTGTTCATTCCTGAGGATGATATAAGAACGAGGAATGTCAGTATTGAAGAAAGACTGAAGCAAATTCATCCTGATGTTGCCAAGGCGATGAGGGAGCTGGTCATACGTCTCATACCCAGGGTTATTTATGCAGATCCTCGGTCTAAATTGGAGACACTGAACGATGCCTTCGATGTGGCAGTGCAGGCGATGATCGACAAAGTTATGAAATTAAGGAGGGACATAATAGAAGGAACAGAAGATAAAGACTTGAGCGAGGAAAATAGTTGGAAGTATCCTCTGTTGGAAGGACAGAGGACAGTTGGGGCACACGAATGGGATCCTTTCTTCTCTAAGCCCAAAGATGCCAATGCTGTTTCTAATAGTTCTTCTGCTGAAGTCGCTATGAAGATTGAACAAAGGGATCAATCTCGATCTAAATGCAATAATGTTCAGCTGCTTGGCACCACATCATATCGATTTTAAGGACCTGCCAAGTCTTGACTACCCTTTCTTCCAAAGATATTGACCGAATCTTAAGGTTAAGTGCAAATCGCAATTCCTCTTCATTCGCCTACTTGTGTATTCATAAGCTAACAAGCTTGAGGTCGACATGGTAATGAAGAGGGGGGGAGAACTCCACGTAAATCCGTCCATATAAGTGAGTTAGTTGGTCTTATCAGTGTGTTGAAACCTCAAATGCACGTTGGAGGACTTTGGAGAAGATAATAAATAATCAAGGGAAATGGACCTACAATCCTATCCCCTTTAGTTCGATCGGTGCGCCAACCAGCCTAGAGTCCGACACAACGTTGGATTGTAACATAAAGGTACCATCCCATCACTAAATGAAGTTGAGCTAGACGCTAGAAAAGGACAAAAAGAAAAAAACTATTCATGAAAATAGCATGATGCGACGTGTGTGATAAGCATGAAGCTGCCTATTTTCATGATTTACAAATTATCACTTTACTTTCTTTCTTTCTTGCAGATTTTCTTACTCTTTAAGAAACACACTCTTGAGTCCTCACCGAGTGAGTTTCTTCTTCTCCATGTTGAAAGCTGTGTGCGCCTAGTGACCCCACAAATGTTATGGCCTTAATTTGCATGGCCTTGTCCTTTTATGTGAATAATTAAACGCTGAATAATTAAACGGTGAGCTGTGGAAGAATGGATCTTTGCTTTTTTTTCACGAGCATAGAGAGCGATGTCCCATCGAAGCAAAGATTAACACTACTATCTGCTCTGATCAATTATTCAAGGGGCTAAAGGTTTCACCGTGATTTATCTTTCTCGTGTTGACTGTGGGACTAATTGACGAAGGTACTGAGGACGAACGGATCACCTTTTTACTACAAACATTAACACTACTAGTCCCAAGGGTATGCTGGATGACATAATTCAATTTTTTATTAAGGTATAATATAATAATGAATTTTTAAAAAATTTATAGAGATAATCTTTTGTGTAAGAGTTTACCTGGTGGATGTAGTATAGTTTTAATATTGGACAATCTTTGAGAGATGATGCGACTGTGGATAGTGGACTGACGTATCGGAGCTATAAATTCCTTAATTTATCTAGGTAATTGATGGAGATCTATTAAAACTTTGACTTCTTTTAACTTCATTGCTGAAGAAGTATTTTTGAAGGACCATAGGATAGAACTAACTGCCTTTAAGAATTAATTGGATTTAAGAATTAATTGGATTGAAGATTCAAACGTCCTGTGCTAATTAAAAAAAAAATTAACACTGCTCGTTACAAAATTTTTTTCTTCCCATTACAAATTTACAGAAGAAAATTTATTCCCCAATCCACATATTTAATTATTAACCAGAGTGACAGTGAAGATGCATGCATGCAGCTCCTAATTAATCCGACCGGCCGTTTCATGGCGATGCACATCTCCTCTTAATCCTGACCCTGAATCCATTCTTCATGTGAAGAATTATAGAAAGCTTCGGCTGCACTACGTGCCCTTCCACCGTCTCCACCTGGAACGCGTAGAGCATGGCCGCCGCCGCCACTTTCATCTGAGTGAAGGCCACCTCCTTCCCCAGGCATGTCCGTGGCCCCGAGTTGAAGGACATGAACTTGTACGAAGGCTCGTGCCGCAGCCTCCCCTTCTCCGAGATCCACCGCTCCGGCCGGAACTCGCCGCAGTCCTTTCCCCACACCCCCTCCATCCGCGCTATCGAAAACAGCGACACCAGCACTTTGGTTCCCCGCTCCACTCTCTGCCCGCTCGGAAGCGTTTCCGGCTGCACCGCTGCCTTGTGCTCGAATGGAACCGGGGGGAACAGCCTCAGCGCCTCGCAGAGGGCGGCGTGGAGGTACACCATCTTCCCCAGCTCCTCTGCCTCGAAGAGAACCGTGGCGGAGCTCGATCGATCCTTTTCTGGAGATATGGTCTTTAGTTCCTCCAGTATTTTCGCTTCCGCCGTTGGATTCTTGGACAGCAACCAGAAGAACCACGACAGAGCTGCACCGGTGGTGTCCCTTCCGGCGAGCATAAAGTTCATGGCCGTGTCGCGAAGGAACTTGTAGTGGAGTGCTGCTTTTTCTTGGCCGTCGTCGTTCATGTAAGACGAGAGGAGGTCGGTGTTAGTTTGGATGCTGCTGGAGTTCTTCTTCTTCTTCTCAGCCACGCATTCGGATATGAAACCATCGATTTCCTTCCAGGCCGCAGCCATCCGCCTCTCCGCCGCGCCGACGCGGAACCGCCTCATCCACTTCCACCACACCGGCGGCACGGTGTGGCGGAGTAGCAACGTCTCCATGGCGTCGTCCATGGCCCGAGCGAAGGGGACGGTGGGGAAGTCGACGGAGAGGCAGCAGGGGTCAACGCCGAAGACTAAATAGGAGGTCATGTCGAAGGTCAGCCGGAGGAACACGTCCTGCAAATCCACCGCCTCTCCTCGCCGCGCGAGCTCGTCCAGTAGCGGTAGCAGCCCCTTCTCGACCTTATCGTGGCTGGCGTCGAAGACGAAGGACCGGAAGCTCGGTCCGCTGACGAGGCCATGCGCCTTCGCTCGCTGCCACTTCCACAGCTCGCCATCAGCGTTGAAAATTCCTTCGCCGAGGATGTCAAAAATCTCGGCGAACTCGTCGCCCTTGGGGTAGTTGGAGAAGTTGGCGTTGAAGACGTGCTGCAGGTTCGCAGGGTCGCAGGTGATGACGTAGTCCATGCCCAGGAACCATGGCCCCCGGAACGATAACGTGCACCCGGTCTCCCGGAGGATCTGGGTGACCCAATCGTGAAATCCGTGGAGGTTGGCGAGAAGGCCGGGCAACATCCCGGCGACGGGCCAATTCACCGGCATGGCGGTCGGTCTTTTGAAAAAGAGGCGGTAGTAGTAGTAGAAGAAGAGGGCGAGACAGAGCAAGGAGACGGGAAACTCGGGACAAAGTTGAAGCAGAGCCATGGAGAAGCCAGTGCCATTGCCAACCACCATGGTTTGCGGACTTCGGGGGACACTTATCTCCAATCTCTCGATCGCTGGGAAATGTATTAATCATCAAGCAATATATGTATATATAATTCTATAAAAAAATCATATCTAATTGTCGTATTGTAAGGAGCCACTATGAATGAATTGATTAAAGAACAGTCTACTGAATAGACAGAAGAGGCATCAATTATATATATATATCGTACTTCTATTAAATTTAAATTTGTGCATTTTGCTTCTCTAATGTGTATTTTTTTTTCTATTGGAACAAGAGAAAGATAAATGATCTGATTTACTACATACAAAATAAATAATAATATTTAAATAGTCTAATATTTTTAGTTTAGTACAAAATTAGATTTTGTTAATTTTCTTTATATCATTGTCCCGAATAAATATAGAATATCTTAAGAAGTCTTTAAAAAAAATTAAATCGAAAATTCAGCCAAAAGATATTTTGAATGTTTCAAAATTAATTCCGTGGCCATTTGGATAGCATGGCGGCCCTTCCAGGCGCAGCACAAGTGCAATACTGAATTTCAAATCGAATTTACAAAGCCACTTCATTTGATGTGCAATCTAGCAAACATTTAGTGTCATTAAATATATAAATCTAAGACATTTAAGCCTCATTAAATAATAATGTTTGGTAACCATTAAATTTTAAAAATGGATAACACTGATTTAAAACTCAAAAAGAGAATTTTAAAAATATATATAATAATACCAATTTAACATGAATTCGAGGCATCTTTATATATCTTTTACTAAAAATGTTATTTCTTTTATGATCGGATAAAGTCAGTTAAGAGAGTAGAATTTTTGAAAACTTACTAAAAATAAATTGACGGCGTGGGTCCCGAATCTCCAGTGTGATTAAATAAAGATAAGCACGTGACGTGGAACACCAGTAGGTGCAGTCTGCATGTGCTATTCAATGGAGAGACGCTCGACGTCAGTAATAATTTGGTACTTCTGCACGTTTCAGTAATATAAAATATATTAAATAGAAAATTATTTTTTTTAACGTAATTAAATCTTAATCATGACATGTGTTTAAATATATTAAAATATAATTTTTTTTATTAGCACTGGGTGTCAAAATTTTTGGTCCGACTAATCTCTAGGATGGTCAATTCTGTCCTACGATCTTTCATGGATGCCCCTTCAAAACTTTAACAGTTAAGTAAAAAAAGGTTGGAATCCCAGTAGATCTCCACCGACTATCTAGGTATATCAAGAAAGCATTTATAATTTTTTTAGCAGGTTAATTCGACGTTCACAGTCATGCTATTCCTGAAAAGCTATCCAATGCTGAAATCGTACTCTATCCGTCAGATAAACTCCTGCACAGAGGACCACCTTTATAAATTTTTAAAAGTTTATCATTGAACTGTACTTTAGTAGAGAATCAAACTGTATTCTCCTATAAGATATTTCATTGTCGTTAACACTGCACCGTACCTTGAAGCAATTAAAATACAGTTTGTTATCGTGTTTAGTTGTCTATAATATATTTTATTTACTTTATTAAATATTTTAACAAAATTATTAGTATAACATTTATCCTTTAATTCGGCTGGAGATTAATTAGTAAAAAAAAAATCCATAAATGATTTTAGATAAACCCAATGGAAAAGAATGAATAAACCTAAATATAATTGAATTTGACTTGATTGATAAACCTCTTTGGACCCATGCAATGGCATGTCTTGATCCAAAAACATTTGCACTTTTTTTTTTTTAAATCTCTTGGTATAAAAACTAAAAAAAGAAAATATCTCTCTCTTTTGTATATAAGTCGAGAGCGGTTCCCCAGAGAGCTGTTCCTTAATTTTCTTTAAATAAAAAAATATTTTTTTTATTTAAAAAAAATAAAGTCATTCAATGATTAAAAATTAACCATTAAACAATGGCTAAAAAATAACCATTAAAATTTAATAAAATAATCATTATAAAATAGTCATTACCAACTAACTGTTACATTATTTTTATATAATGTAAAATATAAATAAAAAGTGAAACTTATAAAAAAATAATTGATAAGTTTTCTAATAGTGAAAAGATGATTGAAATTTTTTTTTTCACATAAAAATTGTTTAATGATTCAGGAAGAAATTTCCAAAAGAACTTCAAAATGAATAATAAGACTTTCAAATGAATCTCTTGAGCTCCTTAGTTGCTTTAAACATTTGAGTCCCAATGGAGATGATTGTAAATAGTTTTGATCTTGTCTAAGATTAGTGGATGGGACAATTCTACTAAGTATGAATCAAGTTGGTCTTCAATGTGCAGAAATGATGAGATCGACCTTTCTTTGTCAATCTTTATCGAATAGGACTTTACTTTAAAAGATCGATCGGCAATAGAACTTAAACAGATTGAGTTTTCTCAAAGGTTAGATTCTCAAACTATTAATAATTTTGACCTAGATGATAGAGAAACTAGTTAGAAGGGGGATCAAGGGATACCTCAATAAAACCCCTCCGACAATCAAGTTAGAAAGTGAAAAAAAAAAAGAGATATGAAGAAAAATAAAGTAAAGTCTCAATATTACCTGCCTTGCACCCTTCTCCTGATTGCTTTTAAGGGGGGAGAAAAATGTGTCTTAATGGAGCGAAGACGTGAAAACGTAATTTTCTTGAGAGAAAATCAAAAGACATGAAGAAGTAGAATTATGAGGCATGGAGATGTGGAGATGTGAAATTAGGAGTGGAGATGTGGGGACGTGACCTTTGAAATGGACTCAAGCATGAGTTCACTCGTGTTTAGTTTGACTGAAACTATACTTAATTTATTTATTTTGACTTTTCACCTCACCTTGAATTTGTCACGTGACTAAGTCCAATTCTACCACATCATGAATTTGGCCATGTGGCTGGGTTCGATTCTACCACATCAAAATTTCAATAACTCTCGGGAGTAGTGTAGTAGACAAACTTAGATAGACCAATCATTCATCTTTTGCTGACGTAACGTGAATTTATGACCCTTAAACCATAGATTTGAAGTTGGGTTGACTTAGTTGAAAGCCTAGGTAGACGTAAAACAAACCCTAGGTTGACCAACTATTGCAACATCTTGTGCCACTATAATCCCGTAGGCCATTCTAGAACCCTAGCTATGTCACCATATCTAATCTACCTAGATTGCCATACAATTAAAGGAAATGCTCTTAAGTCAAAACTCTACCTAGAGGCTAAACATTATCTTTGCCATCGTTCTCTCCAAATAACTTCAAAAGGTTTTATAACACAATCAAAAGAGTCTTCGACTACAATCTCCAAACTCGATGATTGATCGTCTTTGAGATTGAATCTCCATATGACTTTGTACTGATTTTAAGGTACGTTTTATCAAACAGTAAGATGCATGATTAACCCTAATTGCAATAGAGGAACCAACATACGTTACTATGTTGTTGTTTATGCATCCATTTACTTAGGTTATTCCACAACTTTTGAAATTATATAAATATATATAAGGAAATTATTTAAAAAAAAAAACATTTTTACTATCTAAAATGGAATTGGCCTTTGCAAAAATCTATTTATAATATATTGTGATGATGCATTCTCTCATAGATGCTTATTTATGTTGATTTTATGATGGTTAAAAGCATCACAAATACTTTTATTTGCAATAATGGAAATACTTTGAACTACACAATGGGAGCTATTAATTGTCATAGCATTTTGTGAACCATCTTCGATAGAATTGCAATGGAGATTCTAGCTTTGATATTCCATTGCAAATCTATCTCTCAAGATATATATAATTTGCCATGACAGTGGTGATCAATTTTTTTATCAGAAATAACTATTTTGTAATTCCTTTTTTCTTTTCTTTTCAAAGTGATATTATATATGAAAAAAAAAAGTAACTCAGATGATCATTTAGAGTAGTTCACTAGAGAAGATCAAGGGTGGAATGGCTCGACCTAACCACACTTTTGTCTCTAATGCTCTTTCTAAAACTCATCTAGAACTTAACCTATTTGAGTCTGCACTTAATTATCAGCAAATTAACCCGAGCTACAGAAATGGATTATTCATTCAAGATATCCTTCTTCTTCTAGGAATTGTTCGACATCATTCTACAAATTAACCTCTCTAGCAAGCTAGCTCCTACGCCATTAAACGTAACATATAGTCGTTGTTTAATAAACAGAAGTGAATGAATTCTGAAGAAAACAATCTAAATCTTTTCAGTCCGTAGAGTCACTGATTTTTTTCCGGTCAATTGTTCCTTTCCTTTAGCTTTCGCTTTTCGTACAAGTGAGAGCATCTTTGTTCACCTGTCGCAACGAACCGAATTTTAATTATACCCCAACAAGTGAGAGCACATTAATTTCTCAGCACACTCGGAGAGGAGATCAATCATCACAAGCTCATGAAGCCGTTAAAGTTCCTCCCTCCCTCCCTCCTCAGGGATCACCCGTCTTCTCAAACGATCCCCGGCGCCCGAATATGTCTGGATATGAATTCCTAAGGAGGTTTGGCAGGATCACGTTTCATGATTAGATTTGCCACTATGGAGAAAAGATCTCCATGTTTTTGAGTCTCGATCGGCAGCTTGCAGCTAGCTGCGCGAAGCTAGCTAGCCATGAACTAATTAACGTAAGCAAGTGGCAAGGCCACATGGCCAACAGGGTTCTGTTCTCACAAGGGAAGGACATGAGATTCCAGTGGAGCTCTAAAGAGGCAGCAAAGATCACTCGAGAAGAGATTTCATTTGCTTTCTCTTCTTTTTCCTTGCTTTGGAGGGTCTGCAGCTTCCCAGCCACAAGCAATTATATATCTTCGTGTGCATGCGGCCATGCATAGATTCCAAGTCCTTGGCAGTGGCCCTTAAAGGTTTCGAGACAGTGGAAGGCCTTTTAAGGGACTGATGGGAATTAGTTCCATCTCTAAGCCTGAAAATCATTTTGAGAACTGACCATATCTGCTGCTCTGGAAGCTTGACGCTGAACGAGACGGAATTGAAGCAATCGGATTGGATTTTATTCTCAACAACTAATTAACTGCATGCATTCCTTCTCCAATTCTCTGACTTTGGCTTAATTTGATTCTCTGCGATTAATGATTAATTGCTAAGGCATTTGTACTTACTCAAAAAATTGTTTGACTAGGCGCAGGCATTCACGACGTAAAACAACAAGTTGGGAAGAGAGGAAAAGGCTGAATGTTCTAATTAACGTTAGAAAGGCAAAAAGGAGATGGGCCCCTTGCGGTGGTCGTCCGTCAAACTCGGTGGGGCCATACTTTGACGCCGTATGCCCGTAAGCGTTACTTCGCCGTTACTCTCCGTGCAGCACTTCTCTCTCTTCACTGTTCTCTGTTTTATTTCGTCCTTCTCATCCCATTTTTAGCTACTCATTATAATAAGCCAACAGCCTTTCCTTCTTTAATCTCCCTTCCTCTCTATATATATGCCATCTCAACGGGAAATGGATTGTCGGAGGTATAATTAAATTCTCCTATCATATTGGAATTGAAGAACCAGAGCTTGCCAATCAGAGAAGACAATTAATTACTCGTTGTGCCTGGAGATATTGATGGCTGGCGAAGGAGACTGCAGGTTGCCGGAGATTGCCGAACCGGCCGCCTCTGACGAGCTGTTGATTGTAAGTCTCTCGCGAGGTCTCTTTTCGTGCTCGTCGATCGGCTCGATCGTTGTGTGTTTGTAGGTTGTAAACCAAACCTTTGAATTTGATCATCGCATTTTGCTCCCGTTTTGGATATTGGCCAGGACGTCGACTAGAATTTAATATGGGAGAATCTTGCACTTTGGCTTGGTTAGTTATATATATAGATATAGATATAGATATATTCTCTCTCAGATTCTCTGCGGCAACTTTCTTTCTCTTGGCATCGACGTGCAGGGATGTGGCGATGAACTTGTAGATGGAAGGCTGTTTGATTTAGTGCAATGAGAATGGAATCGACCTTCTTGTTTAATTCATCTTCTCGGAAATGGTAATGGAGATTTCTTTATGTGTTTGAACCAGGAGATCTCGAGCCCGATCGCGGCGCAGCTGCTCGATTTCTGCGACGACGACGAAGGAGACGGGGGAGGCGCCGGTGGGCTTTTCGTCCATTCTGACAACTCCATCCTACTCCCCCCTTCCTACGAGGATGGCGTCTCTGATTCACCGGCGACAAAGGCCGTCGCCGCCGCCGATGGCCCGGCGGCTCTGTTCTGCTACGGAGTCGATGACAACTCGGCCGCCGGATTCTCCCTCTACGCCCTCCTCGACGGAACTCCGGCGCCGCCCGACCCCGACCCTGACCTCTCTCTCTACCCTTCCTCCTCCTCGTCCTCCTCCGACCTCCTTCCCCCTCCTCCGCCGGCGGAGGCGTTCCAAGTCCCGCCGGGGCCGGCGATGTACGTCGGGGACCCTTTCGACCAGATGATGCTGAAGGAGAGCATCACGGACGGGTACTCAATCGACCCCGCCATGGTGGTGCCGATGCCGTCGGCTGGAGGATCTGCGATGGGCCAACCGCCGCAAGGGGGGTACGAGGAGCCCTGCTACGCTCTGCCGGAAATGGCAGGGCTGAACGCACCTTCGTTCGAGTTTCTACAAGGAATTAATGCAGCGCTCTATGGCGGAGCCAACTCTCAGGGGCTCTTCGGTGGCGGCCTGCCGGCAATAGTCTCCACCGCCAGGCTGCTGGCCGATGTGACCGAAAACGGTGCTCCAGTTGGCTCGTTCGGGCAGGACGCCATGCAACCGCGCGCGTACAACTCCGGCGATTTGCAGGTACCGGAGAATTGAAAACAGAGAACGCAACATTCATTCGCGCTTGTCGAATTCCACTCGAGAACTGCAATTAATCCTTCTTATGCCTTGAAAACATCGATGAAGGTGATCGGCGGAGGCAACCAGCACCCGATGATGGGATGCAGCAGCAGCGCGAGGCCAATGCCGACCTCCGACGTGATCTCGTCGTCGCTGGACGATCCCACCTACAAGGTGTGCCGCTTGTCGGTGGAAGAGAGGAAGGAGAAGATCCACAGGTACATGAAGAAGAGGAACGAGAGAAATTTCAGCAAGAAAATCAAGGTGAGCATATTTCTACACCATCATCACTCACAATCCAACTTCCTTATAAAACAATCGAATCCTAAGCTTTTAGTATTTCAACCTACTTCAAAGATTCGACACGAAAAGGATGAAATTTATCCTCTTCAATTCCACTTTCCCTCCCTTCTAACTCACCTTTTACCTTGATCTTCGCTCGTAGTATGCTTGCAGAAAAACTCTAGCAGATAGCCGGCCCCGAGTGCGTGGAAGATTTGCCAAGAATGATGAACTCGGGGAGGTGGCAAGGCAGAGATGCAGTGCCAATGAATTCGATGACGATGAAGAAGTAAAACTCTATAGCCATCTCGTCTTTTGTTAACTACAGAATTACAAATGTTGCAAACAAGTTCAGGTTTTGCAGTAGGTAGGTGGTCATTAGAGAAGGAGATGCCATTGATCGATGTTTGTTCTGTTATTGTATTTGCAGATGGTGGTGAAAGGAGAAGGCATCCTTGACTCCTCTAACATCCTCGCGCATATCAATGGAGTCAATTCGTTCAAGTACAACTACACTCTTGAGTCCTGGATTTGATTGAGGAAGAACACAAGTTTTGTTTACAGTCAGTAACTTTGGGATCGTTCATCATTCACTAGCTGGTCTGGTCATTGATTCTTATGCCCGGAGCTTAATTAGTTTCCTCGTGTCCATGTTTCAATCCCAAAGATTTGTATCCCTGCATTCAAATATTTTGGAGTTGAAGGTAGAAACAATGGAGTCACATGTACACTTGTGAAAATCATTGCACTTTGATGACAGAATTTACCCGATCTAGTTTAGTCTTTGCCTTCGTGTTATTCAACTTGCTTCTTCAGTTTTTTGTTATTTGATCAGTTTTCATTTCAGTTTTTATGATATTTATTACTATATATTTATAATTTATTTATTAGAATTTATATAAATTTTTATATATTTATAAATAGATCGAGTTGATTTATTTAGACTCGATTGAACTCATTTCTAACTAGTAGCAAATTTGTTGATGATCCGACTATGGTTGCCTCAAACTTAAATCTATAAATTTGAGTCAAGTCATGTCATGTAAATTTATTATATCAAATTTTGTCACCTTAAAGATTATATTAAATGCCTTATAAAATTAGTTAGGGGATGATTTAATCAAAGTATTTTGAAAAGGTCATCACAATTATCTATTTAAATTAGTTAACATGACACCGAATCCAATATATATCTATATATATATATAAAGGGAGGAATAGTCTTTTTCTATAAATTCATCGTTTGATTGTGTCAATTATATATTCATCTACAAGATTCGTTAATGCACAATAAATATATAATAGAAATGATATAACAACACAAATACACACTGACACAAGAATATAACGTGGTTTGAAATTTTAGTTCATACTCCACGGCGATCTTTAAGGCAGATCAAACCTAAACCAAAGCTTCACTAGTTTTGCCTCATTTTAGCTCAAACCAAGGTGGAACAACATTTTTACAATATGATATACAAGCTACAATACAAGTAAAAATGAAATACAATAAGTATT
>JBAMHZ010351407.1:0-12564 GCA_037177395.1 Alpinia galanga
AAGAACAGAACCAAATAAGGATGGGATAAATAAAAGAGTTTGACCGTGATGATAGTTCATCACCAAGCATGAGCACATAAGCTACTCCAAACACTAGTTACAACTGCAACATTTTCTAAAGATCAATGCACATCAAAACTTACCAATCGGATTCAACAAGGTTTGGGTTGCGATACTGGGGCCGAGCTGCAGCTTTTGGCCGATGAAATCCTAATTGTATAAGCTAAATCAACGATGCTGCTGCTGAATAACTAAGTTTAATACACAAACTATAGACGACTTCAATGGACTTTCCACCTCTGATGAGACACAGCAGCTGTTCAATGGCTTTAAGCTTCATCAGTTTATTATGTAGGAGAAACCAGAGCATGGCCCTCGTACTATTTACCATCAAGGAAGGTGAAAAGGAAAATCTCAAACTTGCTCTAAGGTTTCTCTTCTTCGTCCGATTGGTGCGAGCATGATCCATTAGCAACATCCGCAAAATATTCTTCCACTGAAATAAGTACCAAAGAAGGATCATTTATTTTGTCAATTGATAACTAGACAACATAAAAGCAAACAAGGAAATCACACTCACAACAGGTTATAATCTTTGCATCGCATAAGAAGAGCGAACGCAAGGAAGAAAAAAAAAAGAGGCTTCTGAGGTTACCTATATCATCCTGTTCTGGGGAGCCCAGCAAGATGTCAGAGTCTGATGGTAAGAAAGGAGAACCATCGTAATCTCCTAGAAGTCCAAGATCTTTGATGAAACAAACAAGAAAATGGCGTCAATTAATTATTTGCTTGAGAAAAGATCACCAAGGAAGAAGAGATAATTATAAGCACGATTGAGTTGCATGTTTCAAAGTAATAAACAAGGAAATCCACTGGATTTTGAATGATGGCAAGGAATCAGATTGTGTATTTCCAAGGGTTATATTTATGTTTTTGTTTTCTTTTGTAGAAATTATTCACATCAATTATATGCTAGGTTGAGAATCACAGATTGATAAACGATTTGTTTCAAAAGAGTTGCAACATCACCTCCTAAATTTGAAAAATCTGCGGTTAGATCTGACAAGCTGAAATTCCAGAGTTGTCCCAATGATCTCGTTTCATCTCTTGGGTGTCCGACACCATCTGATCCTAGTTGCAGCCCTCTCGTGTGCGTTGCATCAGATGGGAAGGTTGATTCTAGAGCTGACGCATCCATGCCAATCCCAGACATCTCTGGAGTGAAAGGAAAATGATTACTTGATGCTGCTGATGCAGGGCTCATAGCCATCTCTGACATGGAAGAAATGGTGCCACAGGGAGGGGTGGCATGAGCCACTTCAGGCGTGCCGCTGTAAAATCATAATTCCCAAGCAAAAAAAGTTTTTGTCAAATAAGGAATAATGGAAAGGTAAAGGATGAACGTTACATGTTCTGATTAGCTTGAAGTATACACTCCAGACAACAGGTTTTCAGTATGTATAGAATAACGATAGTGATAACACACAGACGTTGACTGCAAAAACAAAAAGATTTAAACCAGATATTCCCACATGAAGGGAGGTGAAGTTTCGTATTTCTTGAAACAAAAAGAACCAGCAAGTATGCTACAATAATAACAATCATGAGTACAATGACATGCCCTTCCAAGCTATGTAATTGATTTGGCTCCCAACATTGAAATGCTTAATGTTCTAAGCCTATTTCACTATTTTATACTGGCGGACGGAGAAAACATTGTAATCATGTCAAACAATTTCTTACTTGGTTGCAGAGTTGATGCGAATGGGATGAAAACCACCTAGAGCAGGAATACCATTGACTACATGACAGCTGGAGAGCCCACAAGCGATCAAGTCAACATGAGGCTGACCTGTAACTGGCATCGGATGCTGAGGAAGAATAGGATAGCCCATGGGTAAATTGACTGCACTGCAAATGAGTGTTAATTAAGCTTTATGTTCTCTAGAAGCAATTTGGTCAGTTAGAAATAAAGATCAACTGTTGGGTATATATAGTTCATTTTTGTACAATGAAATTTCATAGGAATCAATCGAAAAATTACCAGGCATTGTGTGAATCCCATTTTGAATCGGAGCCAATGGGACCTTAGGCTGAACAGGATACTTCATCAGATGATACTGGTGCTCAAGTAAGTGATTGAACAAAATGATTTGCTTCTTCAGCTTTAGTCTTATATAATAACCTCTGAAAAATTCTGCATTTTCTTCTTCCAATTTCTGCCATACTGGGAAAAACACAATAATTCAGACAAAAAAAGAATCTGCAATGCACTGTTAAGTTAAAAAAAATTAACAGTTTAAACAGCACTCTTATGTTCATCCAAGTATGGCATGGCATTGGTGGTCCAATTCATGCTGCAAGTATTGTCAACATATGAACATGATATCAATCACAAAGCTTAAGGTTTGAAATGAGAATGCCTACCTAGTGTTGTAAAACCAGGTTCTATCCTAGCACGGCTGGACAGCGTTCGAACCACCTCGCTCCTATTCATGTACAGTTGTAGACATCGTTCTATCAAGTTTTGCACCTGAAACACATTGTGAAGGAGATAGGAAATTAACCATCCATGGACACAGATATTTCATGCTATCTTTACAAAACGTTCTTGAATGATAAAACTAAATTGAACCAGCAATGGAAAGCCTCACCAGTTCAATGTCTGCGCGAGAAACCTTTCTGCTAAAGCTGCTTGCATTGGATGCTGAACCTGAATCTGCTTTAGGAGCTTCAACAACTGGAGTACTTTGAGGGTCACCATGAAAATCATGTGAGGCTTCTGAGGATGGTTGTACTTCTGCACACTGAGGATCCTTTCGAGAAATCCCAGAGAAAAATAAGATAAAAGGACAATGTATTTACATATTCAAAATGAGATCTAGTATAAGCTTATAAAACAAGCTTGATCCATTTTGTAACAGGAATTTCAAACTATAACAATGTCTGCTGGAAAAGTACAAAGGTGAGTTATATATTGTCCTAAGTCTTAGCAATGCAATTCAAAGTTGAGTTACCACAGAAAAAATGTAGCATTATCACTAAACCATTAGACTTGCTACTTTATGTATTTTATAAAGTTAATGGTTGAGAACATGATCTCATTGAGGGCTTTTCCTTCTCTCTTTCAGTTCTTTTGTAATCTTGAGCATTGCACTTTTAACAAGTACATGTAATTCACCTAAAGCTTGTAAACCATAATAATTGTTGTTTAGTGGGCAGAAGAATTAGGATCATGGCATCCACTTACATGAAGATAAATTTAAATGAAACATAGGCAATTTAATTGAGCAAATCAGAGATATTATCAAAATTAGAATTTGCTAAGCTTTCACCTGTGAGGTCTTCATGCAACTGTCTCAGCGTGTTAATACAGCAAAACTCATTTGATTTGTGAGGGCGGGCATACAGAGAGCAGCGTCTATCACCTTTTATATTTTCAGGACTTTATCATGCTCCATAGACATTGTGGTAGACTCCCGCAATCTAATTTGTTACTACAGCCTACAAGGGTAAACAGGTTAAAAAAGAGATATTCTAGCACACTTAGCTGAAATGGAAGCATAAGAATTTTGCACCAAAGAATCCAAAGGCAACAGGAGGGAAGTGAAAATCTCATTGATCACAACAACTGTTTTTCTTTCTAGTTTTGTGATTTGGATCGAACCAATGGTAGCATAAATTTGTCTAAAATTGATTTTTTAAATACCTAATATTTCTGGAATTCTCAGATATCAAGCCCGTTGATAAAGATAATATGTATGCAGGAATTTTGGCCATTATATTTAAAAGTATGTCAATCAAGTTCCATATATATTTTTCTGCATGATGATTGAAGGTTATAATATTCTAATCACAAGTTAACCTTGGTTATGAAACCTCCAGGTTTGATGCATAGTAAGTAATCCTCGGCGTTCAAACTCAATGAAAAGTGACAAACTTTCAAGTTTGTTAAGTAGACTATTATACCATGGGGAAACTTGTGCAAACTTTCTAGTTTGTTAAGTACATAAAGCTTTATAACACCCATATCCGAGGTTGCAGACATAATCATTCTAATCAGGAAATTAAAAAAAAAAAAAAGAGAGTCAAGTATCAATGCTAATAGAACTCTCTCTGCATTTGGCACAAGATTTAAACAAGGACTATATGAACGAAATAGGTTTAAGACTGCAGCAAAATAAAGGGGAAAAGATAGAAATATTTGTAAAGTTTCTCAAATCCTTGCCACTGCAACAAATGAAAATATGATATGTTAAATATTACGAAAAAAAATACACCTTTTAGCAGAGAATCTTTCTCATAGTGAACTCCCAAAGAGACGAGGATAAGAAAACCAGCCACAGGCAAGCAATGTTTCCGACCGAAAAGTCAGAATAATTTTATCAAATATGACATGGAGACAAAAAAGGGGAAAAATAAGTTTGATCTGAAGGACAAATACTGTGGAATTTTGATGACGTAGGCACAGAGAATTATACAGACACTACCATATGAACAACTATTTCGAAGGCTTCTTATCCATTGATAACATGTGGTTAGCAATTACTTGGACCAGAGTATCTCAAAGTCTCCTGTAACTTTTCCCCTTGAGAGGAAATACGAAGCGATATAGAACCAATCCCAAAATTAAGTTCTCAAAATTCATACAGCAAGATACTAAAACTTTAAGAGAAAGAAGGGGAACTAGAACAATACATTAACATGGTTTTTGTCGATTTATGCAACACACAAGTCAGAGAAAATCAAAACAAAAAAAAGAAGCATTTTTCATTCGCCACTCGAGAGCGGCGGACTGAAAAACACTGCAACTTGGAAGCTCACCAGTAAGCAAAACGCTTGATGAAAGAGATGAAAAAGGCGAGATTTTCAGGTCTTTCCTCCTCTTTCTCGAGGACTGCGGAGGAAAAATTGGAAAGAGACGGAGGAGATGGAGTGCGAGGGAGACAAGTAAATTTAAGAAGAACAAAATACTTCCATGATGGAGTCACCGCCGCTTACAGCTTCGTAGTTATACAGTGCATGAGCCCTGGGGCAACCGTATAGGAACCATTATGAAGGCGACCGTACAAGAGTCACCAATGAGATGCTTTCACGGGAGCTGAGTCACCCATAAGCTTCTCATGGTCGATGACGTCATGAATGCAATTAGCAACATCAGCAACCTTACTTGCACCTACCAGTTTTTTTTTTTTCGATTTTATACAAAATTTCTAAATCGTCCAAATAATTTCCATTTTTTTTCGGTTTTATCTCGGTCATTGATGTTAAGAAAAGTAAAGGGCACTTTTAAACAAAAAGATAATGATATTTATAGTCCAGAAAAATAGTGATAAACACTTTGATAACCACAAGACTTGAAGGGTGAATGATAAAGAGTAAGGTTCTTGGAAGATTAAGAAAAGTGCCAATCCGTATTGTCATTATTATTTATAAACACATTACCCCAAAGAAAGACTGAGAGATGAAGCAGTGAAGGAAGGGTTGATAATTGGAAGAACAGCTGAATGATAAACCTCTCACTTACTGGCGGTAGAGAATTCAGAAATCAAAAGCAGAGGATGGTCCTCAAATTGGAATTATTATTATTATTCTCCGGTTTTGGAGTGGCTCCTTGAAATATTTTGTGGACCCAGACACTGATTGGTATTGAGAAGACAAATGTTTGTTGTATGTGCAACAAGATCTAAGATATTTATTCAGACAAAAAAAGGAGAACAAATTACAGATTCCTCTAGGAGAAAAAAAAAAGAGTGACTTATTGAGATAAGACTGAAGCACACAGTAATTGACATTGAAACAAACTATTTGTTAACTATTAGGTAATAGTTCATTCTAACTTGAGAAATAAAATATATATAAATTACATTTTAATCTAAGAAAAGCCCTTTAACTCTAGCGCAAAAATGAACAACGCCACACAGTCAACCAACCAACAAATTACTCAGTTTGTGAAATACTTGAGTTCTAATTTCCAACAGTAGAATTGATGAAATAATTTCCAACGGTAGAATCGATGAGATGAAACAGGGGTTGTTTTCTTTGTAATTTTGGGTCCTTGCCCTAGGAAATCCATGCAAGGAATGCTACACTTGTTCTTCCGAAAAAAGGATTTATAGGTAGTTCGTGTTAATTATGGAAGAGACCATCTCCATCAGACTTTCTGATGGTGATGCCAAAATCACTCCATGCTTCACATGTACTGAAATATAAAAGGTAGATAAATTTTATACATAATGATGATCCCCACACTCCCACCTACAACTAAAGAACAAAGATGATAAACTTTGCGGTATCCTTGTAGACCCTAGTTAGCATAAATTATGGGTTCCCGAGAAAGTATGAAGCTTCCAAGCACTAAGCTTTCAGAAGAGGATGTTTTTGAGCTGGTTGAACACAATGTGGTAATCCCTCTTTAGCATATGGGACGCACATGAGATATTATTGAGAAAAGCGATCGAAGACTATGAGTGTAATTGTATGGCGGTATTTCTGAGATGCTCTAAATACAACACAATATTCCAAAGGGCTAGGGACAGATAATGACTTTTCTCCTACTTCTATTTCTATCTAACATCCACCATTGACACAGAAGTAAATATCAATCCGTTGTCAAGTTTTCATAGATGTTGCAGGAAGTTGGACAATACTTTCGCGTGAAACTGTGGAGCATCATGCTTACACACCTGACATACAAAATTACACAATAATTAGCATTAAACCTTTTCTCATACATTAAAACATTGCTTTAATTACTTGGTGTCAGTTTGCATCAACAGTTACAAGTATATTATTAGATTGAATTTTCATTTCATTTTTTTCTTCTTAAAATTAAGGTCTTGTGTCTCAATTTTTAAAATGGAAATTTCACAATTTTTTAAAAAGAATCTACAAAATATAGGCTTCAATGCAATTTTGTAAGTCAACATTTGCGATCAACTTAACACTAGGAAATTGGACACCAAAAACCAAATAAAGTTATTCCTAACTACAGGAATAGTGAAAAGAAAATAAAAAACTTTGGAGGCAATGTTGCATTCAACAACATATTAGACTTAAATGGCTTCGCTATGATACAAGTATCAAATAAACCTTATTTTTAAATATCTTTCAATATGCTTTTACATACTGATGGCAATGACTGCAGTTTTCTTATCAATGGAGCATTCCAAGTTAGAGATGTTGTATGATGCACTTGGAGATTTAGGAGACCAAAATACTTAAAAAGAAGAGAGTTTGCCACTAAAAAAAGTGATTTTTGAATTAAGAGAGTGCTAAAGTTGAGGTTTTTCACTTTCCTCAATCAAGTTTAGGGAGGATTAAGAGAAATCTCAAATGCTATTTTTATTATACTTTTATTCTCACGTTATATAGACTTGGATTCTCTTCTTAAATGTAGGCTTAACTAAATCAAGTGGGATTTCTTTGTCTTTTTTTGTGTGTTTGTGTTGTTCTAATAAGAAAGCTGAAGATTTACACCAAATTAACTCACTGTGACTGTTATTCCGCATTCTAGGACACCAAATTTGAATTTATAAGTACCTGGTGACGGGGTATTCTAGAAAGTGGAGCAATCTCAATACCAGCTATTGGTATCATAGGCATTTATAATCCTTACAAGCGAAACATCACTGCTTTTACTAAAGTAGCTACCTGCTTTGAGTTATCACCCTTTTTAGCTCATGAAAAGGGCGACTTTTGGTTTTGGGTGGTCAACGTGTGGCCATCCAGAGCAGAGCTCCAAGGAACATGAATAACCAATCAAATATCTTGTGACATCCCTCTGCTCGATGGATGACAAGCCATGAAAGCAAACGCATGGACCTTGTGAATCCACACTTATATTGACATTAGATTCTAACCCCTACTCGGATCGGAGCCATTGGACCACAGGAAATGAAACAAAGCAATAGAGCGAGAGAAAGAGAGCGATAGAGAACCTGGACTGGACCATAACCGACGTGACAGGATTAGAGCGAGCAACAGATCAAGCATCGGACCTCGCTTGATTCCATGAAATCTGCAAACATCAAGAAGCAAACAAAGATTGTTAGAGACGCATACTTTATCTACAGTTTCAGGGTTCATAAAAGTCTCACATCCAGGCGATCGGAGAGCGAGATGGGAATGGGAAAGGTTCGGTTTGGGGAAATGAGAACAAGTTATAGTCCTCGACAAATGAGTGCCAGAGAGGAGGAATGCGGAGGAGGAGGAGGTCTCTTGGGCCGCCTCGGCATCGCCGCCTGGCCCACCGCCGGCCATCAGCCATCGCCGCTGGCGATCGGGAAGGCACAGCGGCTCCACCACTGGACGACGTGGACCATTTTACAAATTCCAACGAATCAAAACTAACAAACTACATGGGGACTAAATAACAAATAATATAAAATTATCGGTCAATTTATCCAAAATACATTTTTTTATATTTCTAAAATAAATAATATAAAATTATTTCGAAAGCCTTATTTGGTTTGACTCAACATTAAAAAAAAAAAACTCTATCGATATTTCAAAGCCACTTTGTAAAAATACTTCTCTAAATTATATATGCTAAAAAATTATACATGTTCGATGTAGAAAATTAAAGCAAGGAAGGTTTAGGAATGAGAAATGAAATACATGATTTGCATTTTTTTTATTTTATAGAACACTTTTATTAATAAACAAAATATATATGCTAAAAAAAAATTATATATCGAGCCAACTTTGGGCCCTCTAAGAAGTCACTTGGAAGCAAAGGTTTCGGCCCAATATCGCTTAGCAAAAGGTGCTTGAGATTGGAGAGAAAAATAAGGGCTTGATTGCGAATTTTGAAATCTAAGGTCCCTGTTTTGTTATTTCTCACTATCAATTATTTGGATAATTAATTACTCTTCTAATTAATTCTTTTATACCATAGTGCTTGCCTAATGCGGTTGCTAATGGTCCATGATGCCCACATTGGGCACTGAGTACTTTTTACATTAGTTAATTTTTATTAATTATTGTATAATAAGGGGTAAAATATTATATTCTAAAATTTATTAAGACTAAAATTTAAAAAGTTACAAAGATGTCGCATGTGAGTTTTGTTATACTGAATTTCATGTTTACTAGTCGGGTCTGAGGTTCCTTTAACTCTTCATTTGTCATCTTATATATCTAAATGATCAAATATTTACCTCAAAATTCTTTCTTTCTTTTTCGTTCAATATCTAAATTGTTTTCATCGATTATAAAAACTAAATTAAAGAACATAGAAAATAAGAAAGAAAGAAGAGAATTTGCCCTGAAACCGTACCATATCATGTCCACTTAGTTTTCCATGAATGCATCTTGTTGGAATATGAGCTCTCTCAGCTCCCCCGCTTGAATTCCGTCCAGGTAAACAGGCCCGAAATGTTTAACTTCCCTAAAAAAAGCTTATGCACGTGCATCGGCACGCGTCCCCACGAGATTTAAGGTGGGCCCCACTGAGACGATGTCTCGTCACCACCAAACCGAAAATAGTTACTACGGTCCACTCCATTCGACGTCAACCCTTGGCCGGTCCGGTGCCGGTCCTGTTGACTTCCAACGCGTGGGCATCTAATCCGCCGTCCGTATCCACGGGACGGCCGATCCTACGGTTCATCGACTGCCATATCTCTTTGACTCGTCGCAAGGCGAAATTCCGGATAATAACAAAGCAACGAAAGCGATGGCAGTTGGCCTCTGTACCTGGTCAGTGATTGGATAACGACTGGGACCCGCTTTGGCTGTATTGTCTTACGTACGCCATGGCCTACGAATGCGTAAGGATTAAAAAAAATCTGTAGGACAAGAGGACACGAAGATGCCACATATTTACGGTTACGCCCTTGTTAGACGGGGTGGGGTTTGGGGCCACAACAACTGAGCAGTCAAGTCCGTGATTGGTCCTCCGACACGGGTCCCAAAGCAGAGCGCCGGCTGTGCCTCCTTGGTGGTAATTAAGTAAATAAAGAGAAAGCTAGAGGCTTTTAATACCCATAGAGAGAGTATTTCACAGAAAATGCTAAGCGGAACGGAATATGGATAATGATAGAATAATTTCATTTTACTCACATAAGTTTATCCGCTGTCAAATTGATCCTCTGAAGTTTGTTAATCTCGTGAGTATCCTTTAAAACTTTAAAATATTACCTCAGTTTTGTAATTCTAAGAGGTGTTTAGAAAAGGTAAATTTTGGTGGGCCAAGATGAAAATGTACCGAATAATATTAATACGCTGATGCGAAGCAAGCAGAATATTTTGGAACGGAAAGGGTTCTCGTCAATCCATTCTGGAGCCATCGATCGAGCGCTGGGAGAGCTCTGCAGAGGCGATTGAGCTACCTCGGCTCTTCGTGGAATCGTAAGGAGAAACATGGTGGGGAGGAGCGACGGTGCCATGCCGGGGTACTGGCGACTCGCTGACGAGATGAACCCGCCGGGGATAGGGTGCAAGGTCATGGAGTCGGAGTGCGTCCGGAGATTCCACCTCCATGAATTGCAGGAGAACCAGTGCAGCTCGTGCGTGCTTAAGCACATCAAAGCCCCCGTCCATCTCGTACGAGCTAGATGTTTTGCTAGGGATTCTGTTTTGACTTCGTTAGAGCTTAATGTTCGAATACGCTGTTTTCGGACTTGTGCCCGTACATCCCAACAAATGGAGTTCGTTTTCTATGCATAAGTTGGATAATGGATGCGATTTGTTACCAACCCAATTTTAGAAAATTGGAAGTTCTTCCCTAGTTTTTGCGCAAAGATTGTTTTTTTTTAGCAAAGTATCGATCTTATTGGAGATGGATAATGTTTATTATTTTGAGATCTTTGATTTGGATTTCTAGATCAAAATTTGTGATGGAAGAATGGGTCCCGTGGCAGGTGTGGTCTTTCGTAAGGCGATTCGACCAGCCACAGCAGTACAAGCCGTTCGTGAGCAGATGCATCATGCAAGGGGATTTTGCAGTGGGGTGCTTGAGAGAAGTTAACATCAAGTCCGGTCTGCCTGCTACTACCAGCACTGAAAGGCTGGAACAGCTCGATGACGATGAGCGCATCCTGAGCATCAAGATTGTTGGAGGAGACCACAGGCTTCAGGTATTTTGTTCTTCTCAACCATCATCTGCTAAGAGATTGGTTCTTTCTTCTTTTCTTCCCTGTTGTAAGATTGAGATTAGGTAGACCACCTGCCTAATATTCTTGTTATGGAAAATGAGAATTGTTTCCGACAAATTTAATCATGAATCTTCCAATGGGAAATCATCCTTGAAGTATCCTATGATTTCTTTGATTATGTTAATATATAGTGTCTTATTCTTCAGAATTATGAGAATTGATTTGTTCAAGTTTCAAATATTTCTTCCTTTTTGTCTTTTAGGAACTTATCTAACTTTACTTCAATCTTGTACATTTGAAGTAAAAAAGTTTTTTTTTTTTTTTTTACATCCTAAGCATACACAGAAACAGTTAGCCTTAAACTAACGAAAGCAATCTAAAAGTTTGCTGGGCATCATTGTCTCTTCTTTGATCAATTATCCTCGGCTTTCATCAGTATATACAATGAAGCTGTCACGAAGATTCCATTGTTTAGGCAATTTAGTGAAACTTATGCATCAACATCGGTCACTGCAAGTAGGATGCACAATAATTGGCATAATCTTCCTAAGGATAGACACAATTCATTTAATCTAGTGTTGTCTCTTTCAACTAAAATCTGTTTTGAATCAAAGGTTGGATGTATACAATTGTATTGCATCTTGGTGCTACTGCCTATTTTCGCCGATAGACTGCATTGTAATAGCACTGGTTTGTTTAATTTCAGTAGCTGTTGTCTTTGTTAATCCACTTGATGATATAAATGTAACTATGCTAAATGTTGCCCATTAAGAGTATTTTGATGAATGTAGTTTTTGCTTGTATTGCTGATCATATTTGCCCCAGCTGGCATTTTAGCTCATAGAAATCTTAATTTTTTTTTTCAGAACTACTCATCTGTTTTGACTGCACACCCTGAGATTGTTGATGGTAGACCAGCAACATTGGTGATCGAATCATTTGTGGTTGACGTGCCTGAAGGAAACACCAAGGATGACACTTGCTTTTTTGTTGAGGCTCTTATCAAGTGCAACCTTAAATCATTGGCCGTGATATCAGAGAGCTTGGCAGTTCAAGATCCAATAAAGCCCACGGACCTATAGAGATGGGGAGATCTACAACTTGATCATCAAGGTTTTTGATACAATTCACTACTAGTTTCCTTTGCATGTGTTTCGGTTGTCTACTTGATGAGTAATCATTTTGGCATGGAATTCATATTTACGAGAGTCACATCTGTCTCGTTGACATCTGATGCCGATACCATTATTCCTAGTTCATGTTATCATGTGATTCATTCGACTTGCTCAGTTTTCTAGTGCTAAGCAATGCGGAAGAATTTGCTGGTACTTTGTTGAGTTGAAAATGGTACTGCAGCTAAACCAAGCCTATGTCCCAAACCATTGGAATGTTGGTGTAATTTGTAGTCTAAAAATTTTGGCTATCCATTTTGCTAACAGATTGAAGATGTCACCAACTTTTTTCT
>JBAMHZ010351515.1:0-12563 GCA_037177395.1 Alpinia galanga
AAAATAAATATATATTAGAATTAGTAACTACTTGAGAAAAAATAAACATAATAATTCTTTGTATTGAAATAAATCTTGTAATAATTGATAAGTTGAATTTATTGGTACATCACATGGAAATTTTTTAGGCCTCATTCTATTAGTTTTACTAAATTTATTTCATTGTATTAGGATGTGACCATAAATAAGAAATTAAAATTTTAATTGGTTTTATTTGATTTTCTAAAAATTTTAATTCATCTTGAATATATAAATTTAAAATATGACGTATACATAGATATGAAAAATATACCAACAATAATATGTTGACAAATTAATTTAAGTTCATCTATACTTTATTAGAACAAGGATTATGAAATCAAATTAAAACTATTTTATTAGTTAATCCATATTCTTCTAAATTAAATATAATAATTGAGAAATATTATGAGAAGTATGTGATTCAACAAAAACTTGATATGCTAATAAATATTTTTGGATTGTCCAAGAACTATCGATCTAATGGTAAGTCACACTCATATATAAATGAGTTTGCCAATGATTGCTTTAAATATATGAATATAAAGATGCTTTATTATTTAATTTATTAAAATTTTCAATCAAATTTTTTCTTATTTAACTAATTTTTTTCGTACGAATAAGTGTAGTTCTAGGAACACATTTAGTAGATAGATTAAGAGATTCTTAACAAAAATCTTTAAATGTGCATTTAGACCCAAATTAAATTAAATAAAAGATGTTCTACAAAAATAAATGTAGTGAATGATTCTCTTAATTTAATATTAATTATAATATTCAAATAAAGTTGTATATGTATTTTCGATGGATAAAGAAAATATGGAAAGTTATGTTTGAGAACAGTCAATTCTAAATTCCATCAAATACTTTGTTTCGACGTGTCACTTTAATGATCTATTATATAAGACATTGTAATATTTGCATTTTGTCTATATTTTTTCAAAGGAAAAAAAGGACTTTTTCAAAATATTTAGTAAAAATTGACGATTTTAAAGGTAAAGGATCACACACATTGAAAGTTCTAATACTTCTTTTTGTGTCGCTTGTCGAAAATTGATCTAGTTCATCATCGATGAATTGAACCTTCTCAGACTCGGAATTAACATTCAGAATGAAGACCTCCTTGCCACTACGAGATCAAGATGAACTGCCTTCCATTGAAATCAGAGTCGAAAAATTGAAGTCGATTGAAATTGAAGAATTGAAGCGCTTGAAATAGTGAAATTGAGAGAGAAGATGTGATGAAAATGATAATATGAGTCTTCTATATATAGTGTTTGGAGTATAACGGGCATTAAATCATAGACATTGATCAAAAAAATAATCAAATCATCTCGATCGTCGATAAAAAAAAACTCCATTTACCCATTGGAACAACGATTCCAATTGTAAAAAAAAACTCCATTGAACTGGTTGTTTAAATCGTCAGTTCAATGGTTCTAGGCCAACAAAATCGAAATTGGCTTGACCTTTGACGGGTTGATTTCGATTTTAATCCAGTAACTCGGGTCAATGAGTAACTAGTCCGCTAACCCAATTACAAACCTGTGTCAAACTTGGACAGTGGTTAGGTCCGTGGTTGGGACTATATTTAGCTCTTATGTGCATTTGGCCAAATACCTACACACTGAATATACACGTTAACAATATAGGTCAATCCTAAAATAAATTCTATGTCAAATACAAGAAATTAAAAATACTTAATCGAACCTAATCACGTAAGAGTATTGTTGGACCAACGTTCTACTCTTAATTCTAACATTTCTCCACAGGCATTTCCTCTACTACATAGTGGCATGAACAAATTAGAGGCTGTACACTCCAGTGGTTTTAGTCGCATGGTAACCTTTAATCTGTTACATTGTTATATGGAATCTATTAATGTTAACTTAATGATCATAGAAACATTTTAAATTTTGCCACCTTTTTTACATGTTTAAAACTCAACAGAAAAGACCTTCGATACGAAAGACTTTGGGCCAAATGTGTATTTTTTTTTCTATGACATAGAGATATTTACAGCTTTTTCTTAATATTTCTCACAAAAAAATATATAAGTAGTCCTTACTTTTGTTTTTCTCACAAAAAAAATATATAAGTAGTCCTTACTTTTGTTTTTCTCTAACAAGGCCTTGATAGATGAGAAATTATCTAACAAATCATTTCAGCTGCATAGTATACATGTAATCTCTCAAGTATTTTAGATTTAATTTTCAATTATAATATATTTATAAGAAAAAAATTCTCTAAATGAAGTGATAAATTTTAAAATGTTAAGTTATTAGACTGCCCGTTCCAAATGTTCACTATAAAAATAATAATTTATTATGATATTTTCTTAAGACACTTATTTTATATTACAGTTATAAATATTTTATCATGACATTTATTTAAAATGATTATTATTTTAAAAATAATATCAAATTAGACCCCACATATTTAATAAATATCATTATATTTAATAAAAAAAATATTAATTAACTTACATTTAATATGTGTCTAGGTTTTATTTTTCTCCCCTCTCGCAAGTTTTATTTTTCTCCTATCAATTCCTCTCATCATCGTCACGCCACCCTTCCATCTCCACCTCTGGACTTAACTTTCCGCCGCCAACACCTCCTATCTCGATCCGGCCAGCGCTGCCTCTACACCTATCAGCTTATACTCTATCTTGGCTCCCAAGACCGCGCCGTCAACTCCACCCCCGCCACCGACCTCGGCCTCCGCCTCATCCACGTCAATGCCAACCATGTGGAGGAGATCATCGACACTGTTATGGCACTCTTCCTTGACCTCCAACGCTGGACCCGCCTACTCTCCTGCCACTCCTCGTTTTTGTCCGTTTCCAGGTGGCTCGGATCCATCTAGCCATTGTGCCAAGGCATGCTCCATTGCCGCAGACTCATTCTAGGTATCGTCAGGCAGCCTACCTCTACGAGGCGTTTGGCCACTCGGAGCCTCGCGTTCAAGATGAGTGTCCTTTACTTCGATCTCCAACATGAGGTACTAACTATCTCTGCTTATCTTGCATTCCTATGAGAGAAGATATCACTTTGTCATCTCTCCCACACCAAACTCAGAGTATCGTGCTTCGATGAACGTTGTTTCTTGCTAAATCGGTGTGCCGAAACCTGTACATTTTATCTATTACCAATATGTAGGGGTAATTTCGCCCTTTGTAGTTAGAGGAAGCACTTCCTGTGTTTGAACAAAAACAGACAAATATTGTGTTGATAGGCAATTGTGTGGATGTGAATACATTTGAATCCAACTAATTATAACTCAATGTCTTCGTCTCAATCTCATTCTAATCTCATAAACATGCAGGTGAAAGGGAAATCTGTAATTGCATTTCCTTCTGCTGCTTGAAGAATGGACACACTCAATGATTTGTTGGCAGCCAGTGACCTTGTTTCGCTTCATTGCTCGCTATCAGATGATACAATTCATATGCTAAATGCTGAATGCTTGCAGAATATAAAGCCAGGTAAATGACTGGTCATGTTCTTTAGTGTTCCTGTCTTTTCCATCATTTGACTTGTTCTTGTGTTTGTTCTATGCTTCATAATTTGTGAAAGAATTTTGTGCATTTCTAGCTTTTCCACTCGTAGAAATGGGAATTTTTTCCTCAAGAGCATTCGTAGTGAACACCAATAGCAATCAACTAATCGATGATTGTGCACTAAAGCAACTCTTGCTTGATGGTACCATAGCTGGTTGTGCATTGGATGGAGCTGAGGAGCCACAATGGATGGAAGCATGTGTGTGAACATTAGACTTAGGGTATGATTTTTTGTTCTCATTTCATGTGATAAAGTCCAATGGATTTTTTTTCTTCTGAGTGACAAGCATGTGAATCTAACACCTATCAGGCAAGCTGTTTTTTTTTTTATGAATGAGATTTATCAGTTGTTACATTCACTTAATATGTCCTTCTGATGGTTCAAGGACCTTGGTTCAGTCTGAGCAAAATACTAAAATCATGTAATATGAGTAATGTATGTGTCTTCTCTTTAGTACACTAGGAGTCCAATAGGTTGGAAGAGGAGCATACGACGTTCATTATCTGGTCTACACCAAAAAGAAAGTAAAAAAAAAAAAAGAATTCATTTCTAGCATTAACTGATAGTCTCCTTATTACTTAATAAGGAACTCACTGGGGTAGCTTACTCACTAGGTTGTGTATGGATCCATGTATTTCTTGACAATACTTTTGGCAAGAATTGTTACTAAGATTATTGGTATTTTGGCTTATGATGAAATCTGTTGACTGGCTATTGGTATTCTTTAGCTGCTGTCACTGCATAATTGTTGCTAGAATTCTCATCATCCTCACTTCTACTTACAATCGCCTAGTGTCCATGTTGTCATTAACACTGATGCCAAATCCTGCCACTATAAGCTTCTTCTTTACTTGGCATTGTTTCTAGAACTATGACAACCATTTATCTGGTACCATTACCACACTTTTTATATTGTGTTTCTTTTAAATAAGCTGTTTATGATATTATTTTGACTCCTAACTGTTCACTGTTTAGGACATAAAGATAGGACTTGAAAGAGCCTAAACTAAGAAATAAATACTATAGAGGTGCCATACTACACATCTCTCTTATATTGTAATATAACTGAAATTTCATAAGTTCACAAACAAATGCACCAAGAAAAAAATTGTTCATAAGATGCTTTCTCATTACAACATATGATTTAGTTCCATATTTTTCATGCAAAATACTTTTCAAAGAGAGGAAAACATTTTGAAGGAAGGTAGGCTATATAAATTGTCTTTGAGTTGAAACCTGCTTGCTGATGACTGCTTGTTGATATAAATGCTATAATGGATGACTAAATAGGTTCTGCTAAGTTGTATACACACCTCATGCTAGGAACTTTGATTTATATGTATCTAATATATTTTATCACTGATATTAATGCAACACCAAAATTGAACCCTCCAATCACCTAGAAAGTTGGGACAAAATTGATGAAGGGAATATCTATCTCACACGGATTGAAACTGGAATATTTTATTAATCAAAAGTTAAAAAATACACTGACAAGATAACTGTTTTATGGGTTTAACTTTAACCAAACTAGAAAAGGAATGCCACTAATTGGGAAAGAGAATAACTCCAATTAAATATTATCAAATTAAAAATCATCAAATTTTTTGCACATAAAATAAGTCAAAAATGAAAATCAATTATAAATTCAAATTTTAAATTGATGATTTCTGATTGCATCAGTATGGCCTTGTATAAAACTCAATGGAGGCATATGATTCATGTAACTAATCTAGATATTCTGGACACACTTGGCTTCATGAATGTTGATGCTGATTTATCTAATATATTCACTACAAAATTTATATTTTACTTTATTTTAAATTTACATATTCTATGTTAGTTCTAGGATATGCATGGTTTTGGGGCAACATTAGCTATTAACTTTTTATTATTCATATTCAATATCAATTTATACTATTTATTCTAAGTACAGCATATTTATGGCTTAATATGATGTTATCAGGCTACATTCCCTGTGTGATCAAATTTCTCAATGATTTCTCGATATAAATTGATAATTTTGTTTTTTTGTTGCCTATGGGTCAACATGGGATATCTCCTATTTTATTGTTATATATATACTTCTAAATTTTTGTTTTCATTATAGTTTTATATTTGATTGTTTTATTCCAAGTATAAAATATTTATTTCATATGATATCATAATCGGGCTAGATACCTTGTGTCATCGAATTGGCCAATGACTTCTCTATGAATTGGGAAGCTACTTCCCCAATTTCATATTATCCTTTTAGCTCTGTTAGTCATGTCTACTAAACACAAAAAGAAAAATTATCACGGGATCGTAAGGTATTTCTAAAGCTTAAAGGGAAGTTACTATGTTATAAAAGATGAGAGTCTAGAGATGAGGATGTTAAGGCGAATGTATAGACGTATGAGGAGAGACAAGATAAGAAATGAAAACATTAGAAAAAAAAGAAGTCAGATTGCACCTATTGAGGAAAAATTCCGAGATATGCATTTAAGATGGTATGAATAAGCATTTAGACGATCAATAAGTGTTCCAGTTAAGCGATGTGAGATTAGGATAAATACACACATTAATCAAGGATGAGAGAGATCAAAGACAAAAATCATTTAAATATAGACAAGGGATACAATAGAAGATCGAATCCAATGGTGTAAGAAGATTTATATAGCCGATCTCACTTAGTAGGATAAAAGTTTGGTTATTGTTGTAGATTCAACTCAACAAATATAGTTGACCTTGTTTGCTCTAGAGGATAGATAATAGGAAATAAAGGAGAGGGGGGTGGGGGTGGCACAATTAAAGGAGCGATATAAAATTGAAGGGATTTGGAAGGTTTTGTCTATTAGGAAAGAATTCCATCTTTCTATCATTTAAGAAATCCTCTCCAAATTGTTGGAATTGGTAGGAGAATGGAAATAACCTAAATCGAATTACTCTAGCTTTTACCTTTATTAGTGTAATCCGATTTATACTCAAATAAGAGCATCTATCTTATAAAACAGTTTTTAGATTTGGCAGTAACTCCTAATTGGGTATGACAGCGACTAATGATTTAAAATAAAATGCAATTTCAGGTAAGAGAAATGCCAAATGTATTGATTCTTCCTCGCAGTGCAGATTACAGCGAAGAAGTTTGGATGGAGATTAGAGAGAAAGCAATCACCATTTTACAATCTTTTCTCTTTGATAGAGTTGTACCAGAAATTGCTGTTTCTGATGAAGACGAAATAAGTGAAATAGGATATGAAGAAGAGCAGTCCAAGAAACATGTAGAGGAAAGTCCTTTGCAGGTTCAGAATCAAGAGCCACAGACAGATGAGAGCCATTTGAGTTCAGAGTATGCTAAGACAAGAAGTCTCCATAAATTGAACGAAGCTCAAGGTTCAGGTACATCTCGTAATTCTGGTTCTCGGCCAGAAGGAAAGCGTAGTAAATCTGGCAGGAAAGGTAAGAAGAGGCCTGCTCACCGCAGATCCCAGCAGAAGTCAGATGAATTTTCAGCAGCTGAAAGTGATAGTAAATACATCTCACGTCGAGATGATGACACAGCTGTAAGTGGAAGAGATCAAGTATTAAGTTCCAGTTCTAGGTTTGCTTCTCCTGAGGATCCTAAAATCAAGCAAATGTGCCTTTTTGAACCTGTAATGGAAGCAAAGCCAGGGAAAAAAGTTGCATTAATAACGGATCTGGGTGATAAATCATCTATTCAGCTGAAAGAGGGGTTTATTGTGGCCTTGCATGCAAGAGGTAATTCAGGATTTTTTGTGGCTAGACAAAGAATTCCTGGTGGTGGCTGGTTCCTTGATACAACTACTAGTGTCACAAAAAGGGACCCTGCAGCACAATTTATTGTTACGTTGAAAGGCAAGGTATTTATCAGAATGTAAAATATTATTTTTAATGTATTTATGTGCATCCTCTCTCCCTTCTTGTTAAAAAAAACATATCCAGCTTACCAGCTGTTGTTTATCCAGGAAGTACTTGGATTGCGATCATTTGCTGCTGGTGGTAAACTGTTGCAGGTGATTGTGCCTAACTTTTAGGAATATTGTATCAAACTACTGAACTAGTGTTATTGTTACTCACTGTGGTATTGCTAGACATTGCAATACCTGTCATACACACACCTCTGTTAATCCCTGTAGGCTCTTTTTTATTGTAATTTTACATTGTACTTGATCTCTTAATTCAAGAGTCCTTGCATTTTAGCTAAGATATTCTAGTTAGGGAATATTCTACCTTTGGTCCACCAAGGTTTATTCAATTCTAATTCAGCACTTACAATGTATCTATTATGTCAGAACCAATCGAGCTTCGCCTACAAGTAATTGCTTTAGTGGCCACTATGCTTTAGTAGTCAGCTACACTAATCCACATATCTGCAATGTTCTTTCTGTACTTTCTTAAACGTTTCCTTTTTTTTATTTAGGCTGATTTTGATTATATGATATTACAAATTTTCTTGATTCCTATTATTTTTCCCTAGTTTATATCAATATTAGCACCCTCATCTTTGTATGTTATTTTTTAGATGGATGCTCAGGCTTGCAAGGACAAACGGAATGAACAATTGATGTCTATAATTGAGAGAATTTCTATTTAATTAAAAACAATCTTAGTACTTCTGTTGATATAATCTTAATATAGATTTCAGTGGCTGAATAAGATCCATATTACCAACCTTGGGATTCATGGTGTGATCATGCCGCTGTTGTCACTAATGTCAGAATCTGAATAGATTTCTTTAGTAATTTAAATCTAATGATTGATTTTAGTTATCAGAATGAGGGCTATTGCTCTCATTCAGTTGTTCTTCACGTTGCAATAAGTGGTTTTTGCATGGATCCATAAAAACCAACCAAAGTAAGAGAAGCATGAAAATGTGGCTTTTGTTCGTGACCCAGTGCATTCATATTGAAGTTTAGATCTGGTATGGTATGCTTTGCCATTGTAGCAACAAATTGTTAACTTGGAACAAAAAACTAAATTGGATCCTGATCCTATGTATAGTGATTAAACCTAAATCTAATTACAGTAGTTCTAAATTTATTAGAACTAAATCTTACTAACTCTGTGAACAATGTTTTTTCTAAAAAGGAAAAATTACTTCTCTTTACTGGCACCATGACCAGTGCACTATGCTCAAGTTAGTTTGTCAGTGAATATGTAACAATGGTAATCCTTATTGCTTCTGCTACATAATACCTCCACTAGCTTTAATTTCTATTTATCATGTTTCTTGTGTCAGATCAACAGAAAAATGGAATTTATGTTTGCGAACCATAGTTTTGAAGAGAGGGAGAGTTGGATGCTGGAAGGTTCAGTTCTTGGTCAGTGCAAACTTGTCAATAATAGAAATCCATTGGTATGTGATTTTCTCTTTATCTTGTGAATGAGAGTTAAATACACTTGTGATTGATCTCTCTATAGCTATTTCTTTTATAGTTATGTGAAACATGTGTATAACAATGGATATTTCACGTCACTTTCCCAAAGTTTATTAATAATTTCCCATCTCTTTCCAGATTTAAACATATCAATTTACTGCTAATAATTAAGTTCATTTTATTTCATCCTTTTTTCCTTTCTCCTTGATCTCTGAAAGGAAAATACCTTATGTCATTTGCTAGGGTGGAATGAAATTATAGAGCAAATGGAATGGAATGGGAATCAACTACAATGTTCAGATGGATAATTTTTTATGACATGATCATTCAATTCCACCTAATCTACAGTTCAAGATATTGAACGATTTGTTCCTCTCCTAAATATAATATTATTTGTTATTTTTATATTTAAAATGAAAAGATAAGATATAGATTGAAAAAGGTGAGCAAGCTAGACCAGTCGAGTTAGATGGACTAGGTGGGCTCTGTGGGTTGGATGGAATGGCAGATTTATCAGGGCAAACAGAGTGGACGGGCTGATGAACTTGTTGGATCAAGCAGATAGAGTGATTGAATTGGCTCGAACTGAATGGGTGGGTTGGATGGGCTGGACAACTTAAGCAAACTAGGCAAATTGGACAGATTGGAAAACTGTGGGATGGGATGGGATGATCCAAATAAGTTGATCAATGAGGACTCATGGTCCACAAACTGGAGAGACCTGGAATCCTCACAAATAGAGTGAATTGAGTGGGTTGGACAAATATAGGGGGAGTGGATGAATTGAGCAAAAAACTAGATAGGCCAAGTGGGACAGATTAAGTAGGCTGAACAAATGAAGTGAGGCAGTTGGACTGGTAGGCAGATCAAGAAGACCTGTGATACCCAAAAATCGAGTTAATTGATGGGCTGGACAAATAGGGTGAGTGGGTGAATTGAACAAGTTGGGCAAGAAAACTAGATAAGCCAAGTGAGACAAATTAGGTAGGCTGAAAATCAAGCAAGACAATTGGGCTGATGGGCATATCAATTTGGGCTAGTCAATTGATGAGTGGATCAAGGGAGTCGTACGAACTAGATGAGCAAAGTGTTTTGAGTCGGTTGAACTGCAAGTGGGCTGAATGGACCGAATTGATCGGTGAGCCCAACAAATTGACTGCTCAAGTGAGTTAAGCCAATTCAGTGGACTGAGTAGAGCTAAATATAGACAAATCATTCCCATTATGATGAGTGGACCGAGCGAATTGGAAGAACCAGACATACTAAATTAAATGAGTTGAACGAGTTAAATATAGACAAATCATTCCCATTATGATGCCATTCTATTGTAATAAAATAATGAAATAAATTGGATCATTTTCACTTATTTATTCCATTCTCTTACCAGCCCACTAAACATAGCTTTGATTTATCAAAGATGAAATAATCCTTTTTTCCCCCTGATTGATTGATTGGGAATTGAATGTCCCTTTTTCACATTTTTGGCTTGTCTAAGTGTACATATTTTGTGGTAGGAGAGTCTTACTGATTTCGGATTGTGCAGGCTATCTTGGACGTAAGCATTGAGATCCTTGCTACCCTAAACGAAGATGGTGTTACTAGATGGCTCGATTGAACTATGCTTGCTGCCGTATGCTTGACTATGGCTTGACGTGAATCTATTCATTCTTCTATTTGGATTGTTTAGTTTGTTTATTCGGATGCAATTTTGAATGTGTTTGCCCATTATGTGTTCTCAGTTTGTAGGGATGTGTTCACAGCTAATATTGTGTTAGAACAACATCAAGACGTTCATTTATTCACTGCTAATCTTGCTTCTAAATGTATGTATATTTTCTCAACAGCTACTGGCATCTAGATCCATATCAGGCTCTGTTCTTCACCGACTATGTTGAATCACTCCTCCTCAGATTCAAGCGATGAAGACCTTTTGTGAATCCACAATGTGAAGGTTCAGCCATCAAATCCCCTAATGCTCGAGTATGTTCCTTCAACCCCTAATACCTCTCCAACTCCAGCAGAGTTTATTTCGTAATCTTTTAGTTCCATTATCTTGTTGCACGTTTTCCTAGTATATCATCCCCCAAGAAACATATATTTCCTCAGCCTGATGGTTTCGGAGATAACACTAAGGTCAAGTCAAGTAAGTAAATTGAACAGGGCTATACCAGCTAACTTTTATCCATTAGATTCTATTGATGATTATATCATTATTTTTATTTAAATAAATTTTATTTTATTATTACTAATTAATTTTTTTTCTTCCTCGCTTAATGTGCTCTTGAAATTTTGTCTTAATCAGATTAAATGAGGCAATTAGGATGGATAGATTGGACAAGTTAAACTAGATGAGTTTGATTGGCGATTGGCAGTCAAGTGAAATGGTCACGTTGAGGGGGTAAGTCGACTAACTGACTTATAGGTTTAGTGGACGAAAGTAACCCGACGAGGTGGGGCACATCACACAATCAGCCAATAGAACGAGTCAAGTGAACCACAAAATAGGATGAGCTTAACAACTTGGTTGAGCAGTAGGGTAATTTCGGTTGGTCAATAAATTTGCAGAGTTGTGGCGTTCAGCGAAAAGGACGAGGACTGTACGTCAAGCTGATTAGAAGAAATATTATTTACGAGGATATCTTAAACAAATTATTTCTTATCTATTACTCATTGTATTTTTCTAATATATAAAAAAAAATAAAAACCTTTTATTCCGCGTTATATATCAATTTGTTTTTTCTGTTTATTATTAATTTTTTCCTTGAAAAACATTAGTGATATCTTACCCTAATATTTCCTGATTTGGAAGGATATTACAGAAGGCAGTTTGGTATCCTGACCATTCCTTTTTGGTGAAAAAAAAACATTTTACAAAATGATATCTTTCGATTTTCTATTGGAATAAGTTCGGCCTGAGCTGGATGTGAGTTGGAAGTTTGTGTTTTCGATTGGAGTACATTTTCGGCGAACCTACTATAGAGGGATGGTGTGACTGTATCATCGAACTTGACTAGTGAGCTGTGATTTAACCGATCATCTTCAGAATTAATCGGATCGAATCTAATAGATTAATCGGATCGAATCTTAGACACCTGGTGTTAATTAAAAGAAACCAAATAAAGATCTAAATTGATGCACTACCAAGCCAAATCATTATGCCACACGACCAAATCTTCATCTCTAAGATATTCTAAAAATCAACCAAAATCTGGCTCCTCTCAACCCTCACATCCTTTTGACATCAATCTCCTACTCAACTTCCATCCCTCCCTAGAAATCCGCCCGCCCGCAAGCTACACTTACACGATGGAGCAGCACGAAAGCGCTGCCAACAACAATAAAATAAACAATAATATTTTTGAAAGAATATTGTGAGCAGAAATTGTGGGAGTATTAAAAATATAATCAAAATTTTATATTGGTAAGACATTGAAAAAATCATGTGCTTATAAGATGAAAAGATATCTCCATTGATATGAGGCCTTTTGGGTAAAGCCTTAAAATAAAACCACGAGGATTTAGGTCCAAAGTGGACAATATCATACCATTGTGGAGATATGTGAATCTTATAGGCACTAACAATTGGTATCAGAGTCATGGT
>JBAMHZ010351625.1:0-12562 GCA_037177395.1 Alpinia galanga
CGCACGGATCCGTGGCAAGGGATTTCGGGGTTTCCGCAACGCAAAAAGCGGTTTTTGCGGCTTGAAAATCCCTACACCACTAGTCTCCCAGCTAATAGCTCTCTGATGCCTAAGTTAGAGTTTATTTGTGGAAGAAAAGTAGAGAAAGTAAGAAGAGTGCAATAGGAATAGCAGTAATGAAGAATTAATTCCTCCCCAGCCCTTATCTCCTTTCTCCTTTTATAGAAATGATGAAGCATCTTTCTTTCCGCCCTTTCTTCCCCACGATCTCTCCTCTGTAATTGACAAAAAACATTCCCTATACTAGAATCATCGTGGGAAGGGCAGGTGGCATGGTACGATGTTCTTATCAGACTGTTAGAGAAATATTTCTTAAAAGACATCTTCTAATGATAATATGGAGAGACCTTGTTTAGTTATGACAATACACATATGGTGACCCCCTTAATCTTTTAATAGTCTTTAAAGGTGTGAACTCTAACCGCTTATAGAAAAAAATCTTTTAGGTGATCCCTCCTGTGAAGAATGAGGGTAATGCCTCTCTGCCGAGCCGTTTCATGTGGACCCCATATTGTGTAAGTTATTCACCTTTAGTTAAATTCATCTTTTCTTCCTAGTCGAGCCATTTTATACTTGATAATTCTATATTTTGCCGAGCTATTTTCCATCAGCTTGGTGATCGTTCTTTCCAGCTGAGTCATTTTACATCAGTTCGGTAACCCTCCTTCTATCGATTTGCTTTCACTCAGGTCAATTTACTTCTTTAAGCCGAGTGAATCAAGATTGACTCGGCAATCACTTCCCTAGCCAATTTACCTACAATCAACTCGGCTTTTGTCCCTTTTGATTGAACTTGTCCTAAATTTAATCCACAGTTTGGTTTGATTGCTTTTATTCTCTATCTTGATCTTTTGACTGAATAATGAAAATATAGCGGTATCACTATATAATTCAATGACACACGGCTAAGACTAGCAGTGGGGCAAAACTCAAGAAAGGAAACAACTCAAATTTTTACGCCACCCTTATGTAGATTTCCCTTGAATTGACACAGGACTCTCTTTCTATGAAGTTACAAGAACTCAGAGAGCAAGAAAATTTATCTCATAAAAGTTGATTTGATTTTTCAAATTGATTCCACACCCCCCTCCCCTGGCTGAAAGTGTGACAAATGCTAACAAAATTATTTACTCAATTAGCTGAGTATTGCTATAAAAGAAGTAATTTCTAACAGATGATTCTTGACTGATATCATGACAGTGATGACTGTATCCCGATGCAGGTGTACTTTGTTAATTTGTTATGAATCTCCACTTGTCCCCAATCTTGCAAATAAGTCAGTCCAATCTAGTAACTGGCAAGGCTAATTACTTTTATCTGCCCTGAGAGGGATGGGAACTGCCTTTCAGTTTTCCCTCCAATGCATATACTTAAGGACCCTCTTCGGCTGATCTTTACTCAATTGAGGTTAATTACCTACCCATTTTACAAACTACCAAATTGGTCCCATAAAAAATTTACATGCAGCACTGCTGCTCCAAGTATCAGTGAAAAGTAATCTTTTTCATTTCATAATTTTTAGTCACTAAATATCTACAATTCTACATTCATGGTTCTCTGATCACTTCATCATGCATCCAAAGTAACTAATAGCATCAATGCACTAGTACCCAAGTTCACGATAAGCATTCTTCAAACAATAAATCAGTTACCCTGCATTAATAGATACAGCATTTTCTCATCCATGTATTGCATGATGGCTTAGTAACTGTGCCCATTGTCTACCCATAAAACTATCTAATTATCTCCTTGAAGCTGCTGTTTGACTATTGTGTTAGCAGAATGCATCAGGAATCTCAATCAGATAGTGTGATACTTTTTGATAAAAGTTTCTAGGAAAGCATTTAACTACACTGCAAGTTGCTCAATTTTGTATAAAAAAATTAAAAATTCTTAACAACAATTTCTCTCTTTCTCTGGAAAGGGAAGGCCGAGTTGCCTACCCATATTAAATACGAGCTTCACTAGATACAGTGTGACAGCTTGAATAGACAGTTCAGTAAGTCCAACCTCTCAAAAGCCTAGACATTTCCCTGAGCCAGACAAAGAGCTTATCTTCTCATTGGTAGTAGCCCAGACAATACCGTTCTTTCATTCTATCCCAAAGGACCATTTCTAGCTCGGTCTGATAACTGAAATTTCATGTACTTGTTTTCAATAATCCATAAGTGTGTCTCAAGTAATTTCAATCCAATCAATTGTGAATGCTTAATTTCACTTTTCAGGGAGGATATGGCTTGTTTGAATAGCATTTGACTCAGTGGCTTCTGTTTAATTGAGAATCACATAGCAATTATGACATGCTGGACAGTTTAGGATTTTGCAAAATTGCAGTGTTTCTGTCCTACAATATTAGTTATATTCATCTGTAGTTGATGTACAATTTTATCTGCTCGGTTTTTTGCAGGGCCAGGGTTCAAAAAATTCAATGTACATTCAGTCTTTGAGGGGTGATCCATTTAGGGTGAGAATTTAGGCTTGCACAACTTTTCATGACAAGTTTGATTTTTAATTTCATCGTTTTGGTTTTGTTGGTCTCCTTGTTGCATTTCAAACTGTTTTCATCTATATTGATTTCCCATAATTTCCTACTTTAAGATCTCAGCTTAAATATTGGTAAAGATAATTAAATGTTTATGTTTTATTTTGGAGGACTTTCCACGTGCAATGAAGAAAATCATTAAATTTTTACCATATAGTAGTAATACTGCAGTGGGATTCCTATTTCATAGGACATGTTAATCATCAATCAGCTAATATGAATCAATTCAGCATCCATTCTTAATAATTAAAATGGTTTATATCTATATCTTTAAGCATTTGGTTGAGTTTCCAAAATGCAATTCACATTGATATTAGTTCAGGGATCTTGCTAGATTCTGAAACTCAAGCTGATCAGTTCATGATGTTCTTTGTTTACTTCTAATGATCTATTAGTCTTGGAACTACCTACATCTGAATGGGCAGGTAGATGCTGTACGAGATAATGTTTCCAGATAAATCCAGTGGGCTACAACTTATGAGAAAACAGAATCTTTTTTCTGCAAATATAAGGATATCTATGATCATGCTAGAGCTGCAACTTTTGTGCTTCATCACACTGTGTCTAATGTTAATGCATGAAGCTAGACTTAATCTACTGGCATTTTCTTAAGAAACAAGTTAATTCAGCATAAAGGTGAAGGACAGTTATTTTCTTGTCCAGCTTTGAGTTTTTAAGTTAATTCTCCTAGATAATGACAATTCAGGTAATGTAGAAGATTCTTTCTCACAAGCAGTTTATTTTAGTAGATAGACTAACTAGTTGTGAAGCCACAAGTGGAATTCAAACTTTGAACACTAATCTAGGTTCCAAGCCAATATACTAGTCCTAAAAAACAAGCCAATAAATGGTTCCATCACTTGCATAGCTCTTTCAGATTAACATAATTACAGACAATTTAGTTAGTAAATTTCAGTCAATTAATTCAGTGACTAGGTCAATGTGATACATAACATAGAGAGTCGAATGTTAGTCCTATATCAATAGAAGCTCAAAGATAAAAGGAGATTCTGTTATAACATCTGCGAGTTTGCACAGATGGTTCTTATTTGTATTCATTAAACCAATAATAAATTCTATCTTAACTTGTAAGATCTTTAAGTTAGAAGCGCTATTGTTGGAAGATTATTACCTATTCAAGAATTAATAAATGAGCTTTCATTGAGACTTGTGATGCAAAAAACGGTGGAAAAAGAAATTCAGTTACAAGCAGTTGGAACTTTGAGTTTGTATTTAAAAGCAATTCTATTCACCAGTGTGTTCTATATATTTTTTATCACTTGCATTAAGGGTTGCATTAAATGACTATATTATGGAGAGGTGTAAGTGGAAGAAGGAAATATCTTCTTGAAGAAAGACATTTAAAAGACATCTTGGCATTAGCAAGGTATACTAGCAAATAATACAATCCCAACAGACATTCTAGATAAGAAACTTATACTAACAACTCTAGAATCATTTCTCGTAACATACCAATAATGGGTAACTACCAATAATGGGTAACGACTAAAGACGAAAAGGAAGGAGACTGATCTTTCTTGCTACAGCCGATTGAAACCCTAGTTTTGGACACTCAATGAAACCTAGGGTACTGACCAAGGTTTCAAATTTCGTTCCAATCCTGTCAGCATGGGTGAAAATTATTATTCCCTCTCAATTTACACATTGAACAGTGGACAATCATCTGGCCATGATCAGAGGTGGTGGGTTGCCAGTATTGGTTCTTTTGCGAGCTACAAGTGTGATCTAGGGTAGATTCAACATGGTGAGAAAAAGCCGCCTCCTCAATTCCACTCTCTTCCTCATTGGTGCCATCAACACTGCATTTGGTGCATGTCAGCACACTGGCACTGTTTCATATGGGTCGAAGACCTCAACTTGTAGTGCATTTTCCTCATGGATTGGAATTTTAATCCTTGTTATCGACATTCCTTTAACCAGTCTCCTTGTCAGAGCTAGAGCTTATTCATGATGCACTGTTAGGACGGGAGCCATTGTTTTGAAGGTGTCTTGATGCCAATCATCTCTCTGAACATTCGATCCTCTATTTTAGAAGTCTCTCTCTTCTAATATTTTCATTTTTATAAGTTATTAGAGTGGAAGATCTTAGCCTGATTTTTCAAGTTCAGTTATTTTAGGGGAAAAAAGGATGATGATCCCTTGACCTATTCTGGAGTTCAATGACTAAGTGTAAAGAAGGCTGCTTCAATACTTCTTTCTTTTTTTTTGAATATAAAATACAATCTTGGAAAAGGTAGAATGTAGCACATGGATTAGTGGCCTTTTTCTTTTTTGCCCATTTTTTATTTTTTAGTTTTGAGATACTTCTTGCACACTTGAGATTAAAAGGGAAATTCGATATACGAAACTTCCGCCATGCAAGATTTCAAAAAGGGTCTATTGTAAGCAGTCTTATTTTCATTTTGCAAGAGACTATTTTCAGAATTTGAATATGCAATCTCTAGGTCACAAGGTAGCAACCCACACCTACTCTTGCACACTTGAGATTGTGGAACAAATAAAAAATCCACCTAGACATTGTAACTTCGGTATGTATTAGGCATAAGGCATGCTCTTATGTGTTTTTGCAAGTTCTACTTCTGTTTTTGGTGCGCTGCATATACTTGGTGTGGGAGTATGGTAGTTTGCTTAATATTTATATAGAAGAACAATAGCGAAGCCAGGTAGTTTGCTTAATTTTTATATAGAAGAACAATAGTGAAGCCAGGCAAACGACTTAAGATTTCACAGAAATTGATTCGATATATGGTCTCTCTATGTTATACCAATACCTTTATTTTTTCCAGTAGCAATCACATTCTTAAAATATTTAAGATTCCAAGACGAGGCAATCTATGTGACCAAAACTGCAGTCAGTTTGAGTAGTTATATTCTACACGAATCCTACTTACTGATGATGAATCACCTTCAATTCCTATTTAACGCAGGACTTCCACATGAGTATATTGGCTGCATATCGGTGTCCGTTTTCGAAATCGGAGATTATAAAGGTACTCATAACTTGCCCGTAGTTGTTGCTCAGCTATGTACTCACTAAGATGCTCCATCTAATGCAAACTACTGTAACATGTTTCTGCAGGTAAACCTGTTGCAATCCGAAGAGTGCCTGGAAGAAACCACATCCCTTTAAGTTCAACTCCTTCGACTAATTAACTTGAGCTCCTTCGAGTGAAGTTGGATTTTTCAAGCACATGAAGGCGATTTCTCCAGCAGTAGCGGATGAAACCAGAATGGCACCCCATTCAGCCTTTTCATTTTGGAGGCTTCTTCGATGCCTCCAAAATGTTGCGAACGGGCCTAGCCAATGGAGATGTATTAGTCAAGACGATAGCAGTCATTGCTGGAATGTGTCTTCTATTCATCTGATGCAATTTTTTCGTCTATTCACAAGTTGTTTGCAATGTATTTGTGGACGATATGCTGCTATCTTGAATATCCTGTATACCTTGTATGTATATGTTATTTATGTGAACATTGTTAGAATTTTTCTCTACTTGCTAGGTAATATGTTTTGTTTTGTTTTGTTTTGTTTTGTTTTTTAAACTAAAACCAGGATAACTATTCTTTTTCTTTTATTAGCATCAAATATTGAAATCTTTGGTCCAATTAATTATGGGGATGATTGATATGATTCTATAAAAAATTTTCATCAATTATTTATTCGAAAGTGTTCGTGATCCGATGGTGAAGCTTGACTTTTGTAGTCGTGTTGTATTTGTAAGATTGTTTAATGTCAAAGTCACATTTTGTTTGTGAAGGTAAATTTTCAAGTCCAACATTCAATTCAAATTCAACACCTAGTCCAGAGCTGTTAAGCACAAATATTTTTTTATATTTATCGTATGATATATCTCAACAAAGGATCGAATTCCATCATTTAGTAAAATGTCTCCTTTGTCTTATCATTACATTGTGCCTCGACCACCAGAATAACTATTCTTTTATTGACATTTACGTGTTAAAAGTAATGTGTTTTTTTATTAACATTAGATTTTTAAACTTTCGGTCTAATTAATTTTAGGCACAACCAATTTGGTTTTATGGATTTTTTACAAAATCTCTATGGGTCACTAAAAATAAATTCGAAAAATATTCGCACTATAAAGCTTTTACCTTTCACAATTGTATCATCCTTATAAAATTGTTCAACGTAAAAATCCCAGAACACAATGTGTTATTTTTATGATAATGTGAATATTACGATAAAAGAAGGAATTATATTATAAATGAGCATCAATCTCAAAAATATTCTGTAGATTTATTCTCTTTATCAAAATGATGCGAGTACGCAGATCCGTAATATAATACGCGTATAATTTTTGGGAATTTCCGGCGTCTATAAATACTGATGTAACGTCCCTGCAAAACGGTCATGCGGTTCTAACTTCCTTTTCGCGATGCTTCTTCGTTGCTCTTAATTCGATCGCTGCTGGTGCACGATTCGTGCGCCTGCTCGTTTGCCTTGGCGATCGCCGTCATGGCCCCTCTCACCGAGCGAGTGCGATCCTGAAGGGCGGCGCTCACGGTTTGAACCCCGCTGCGTGCGTTGCGTGTGGGTTCTGGAGATCCAGATTTAATCCTTAGGGTTTGGACGAGATGGGCTCCGGGAAGGCCATGGCGTCTCGCTCCGCCGTGGATCTGCACCCATCAATCAGAGGTGAGAGTTTTGTTGTGTTCTTTGGGCATGTATGTTCCCTTTGTACAATGGCCTGAAGTTTCAGTGTTGCTGGGAGAGTCGTTTGTTTGTTTTCGATTGGAAAATCTCTGGAATTGTGCTTCCCTTCGTGTGATTTATTTGAGTTCCGAATATCTTCATCGTCCGGCGAGCTGGCACCGTGTATGGAGATGCAAAGCTAGTGGGGGTTATGCAAAGCATGATTCTTAACTGGTGATTTGAGAGGATTATTTGTTTTTATTGATTCCTGACATTTAACATGGTGAACTGTTATGCTCCCGGCGATTGAGAGTTAGGAGGAGAAAGAGAGAACTAAGAGAGAGAGAGAGAGAGAGAGGTGATAGATTGAGATAAGAAATAGAGGCAGATCGAGGGAGTCAACTATTAAATGATATTTGTTAAATTAAAAAAATTACAATTTAAGAAGTAAGAAATTAAATAAAAATACAATTAAGCCACTAAAAAATTATTTCTACTTTATTTTTTCTTGGTTTTTGTCCACCATCTACTTCTTTGTTGTCGATATCATTTCCCCTTTTGATTTCTTTAGATATGTTCATTGTTGTCAAGGTCATCATTGAGATTCAATCTTCCTCCTTGCTTGTCTCATATCATTTTTTGCAATGTCAAGGTCCTCAAGCATAGGGGTGGATAACACATTTGGCAAGAGGGGAGACTTGTTTCAAATTCTTGCTATTATTCCAATCATTAACCTTAAACAACATAGTTTCAATTCCATTTTTTGTTTGGGCCAATGGAGTATGTTGATTTAATTTGGAGCCTCAACATTTAGTTGTAATTATTTGGCTCATACTAGAACAAAATTTTTCCATATATCTTTATTACTAATCCCTAATTATTTATACTGGTGCATTGTTTTCAGCATAAAAGATTATGTATTTCAAAAAATCATTATTTTTGAATCACGGAAACAATTTCTTGCAAAGCAAGGTAAGACTGCGCACAATAAACCCTTTCATGGAATCCTGCATTGACCTAAGCTTCCTGCACCAGGTTGCCCTTTTATATTTTGAAAGTTGACTACATGACTTGACTTGTGAAGTTTGGACTAACATTTAATTATTATTTTTCAAAGAAAGGAAGCTTTTACATTATTAATTTACATCCAAGACCACATTGTTGCTTTTGCTTACTGAATATGTTATAGTTCCATCAATTTAGCTTTATTTTGATATAAAAATGACAACAATAACTCGATGTTTAGACAAAAATTTCCAGTAGGGAGGTGACAATATATGCTTTACATCAATTTTGAAAAGGAAAACAAGAAAGATTTTGATTTTTTACACTTTTGGATGAAAATGATTGCAATTATAGATTTTGATCTTATTTTAACAATTTTCAGCGTGCAAAATGCAGGTATAGGATACAATCTTATACATGACAAAGATATTTCTTTAGTTAGTGAGTGAATTCCTACTAGAAACTGTTGATATCATTGTCTTTTGTCAATCCCAAAAGAAAACAAGAAAAAAAGGAAATTGGAAAATTTATAGTTTGTTTATCCCAACTAGAAGATGATATGGGATATAATGTAAACACTTATTGTTAAAAACTCTATAACTCAACAAATAGAGTGATCAAGATTCTTGGAGTAATCTATAACTTATTTCTCTCAAATATTAATGGATTTTTTAAAAAAAATTGGTATACACTTACACTTAAAAAAAGTAAATAAGTACTAAACCAGATTGGTATGACACAATATGTATTGAAATTGCATTGTCCTGGTCAAAGATTGAAATTCTAACATGGCTTAAGATTTTAAACCGTAAGTAAAAAAAAACACCCATTGGCATTCTGCAGTAATCAACCACATCATATTTCTATACTTTTCTTTCTATCTTATAGATAATTTTGTGTTAGTGAAGAAGTTTAGTTGTGCTCAATTAGTTTTTTAGATATCTTTTTATTTCAGGCATGTAATTTTCTTGTGCAGAGCTTAAGGAAAAACATCAAAGGGATTTACAGAACTTGACTTTGACAACTCGACCATTCAAGATTTTGCAGCTATTTGTATTTGCTACACTAAAATATCTTAAACAGTGGCTTGTATATGTTTTAAAGAAAGGTGGTTGGATTATAGCTTTGACTTTCTTATTAGCTGCTATTGGTTTCATTCTGGCAAATGATGATAGCACCAGTGAGAAGGTATCGTATTATTATCTTCATATCTCCTTATTTGCAAGTCCCACATTTTGCATAAATAGAACAATTGGAAATTTTATGTAGATGTGCAAACTAATCAAGTTCCTTATTGCTGAAGTTTCATGTATTAAAACTATTATAATCTTGTATTATTTTGTTTATGTTTGTTTTCTTTTGTTGCCAAATGGATCTTTTATTCATTTAGCTGACTTTGTTCCTTTCCTTTATCACAGCATATTCAAGAATTACTTCGCTATACAAGATATGTTTTGTGGTGGGTGGCACTTGGTGTGGCATCCTCGATTGGGCTAGGTAGGTGGATATTACATTTGAGTGTCCTCTAAACTTGCTAGTTGAAGCTCTTTATTGATTTGTGACAAAATGAGCTCCAAGAAAAATTCTGACAAGAAAAACTATGATGATCATATGGGCTTGTTTTCTTCTTCTGCTCTCCTTGGACATGATTATGTTTAGTTGGAAATGCTCTCCTTTAATTTGATATTGTAAGGCCAATACCAAGTATTGTTAATTTGATAGAGTTAAAAGTAAAAAAGGCACTTGATTAATTAGAAACAGACCAATCATACCCACATAAATATAGCATCCTAATATTCTGTGTGTGATTGATTAATCTTCTTCCTCTCAAGTTGTAGTATAAGCATTGATCACTTATTGTTACACAAAATAAAAAAAATCTCATGGAGATTCTTGTTGAAGATGTCAATCATGCCTAGCTTCACTAGTGCAATGGACAATAGACTTTGGTGGGGTGATGATTTGCATTGAAACTCAGTGGCCTAGTCTGTTCTTGGCTATAGTATCCGTTCCTTATCTCCCCTTTAATCTAAAAATAACATAGTATATGGAGTTATATGTGAAGATGTAGGAAAAAATCCTCAATCCACTGTAATGAAAGCCATATTATGGTTCCAGTCTATACTCTTCCAAGAGGGAAAAAAAAGAAGGAAAATTCTTGGGAGAAAGAGTAATTTTCAGCATTTGGTTTGTGGAAAAAATGGTCTGAAGAGAGAAAGAAGAGTTGAGTTTTGACATATAGTAAAAAGGTTGAGAAGACACAAGAAGAAAGAGAATAGCTGATTTATCTTTAATCTTGTAACCAATTGAGAGAGAAGCATTTGAAACAAATAATAGAGAGATGGAAGTTACAATATCCACTTTGGAAAATTTGAGAGGCGAAATGTTCAGAAAGAGAAAATTTAGCTTTTGGCAGTTCTCCTATTAAGAGAGGGAAAAAAGTTAAGGGGGGAGAGAGAATAAAATTTTGTGTCTGATCTGAGTTTGAGAGAGAATAATAAAGATGGAATGGAAGAAAATTGGCAATTTTCCTTAAATGCAGAATTTTTTAAAGGATGAAAGAAAATTGGTGATGGAACTAGAAGCAGGACTTAAACATGAGCGATGAGAGAGCCATAGCATAGTAGGAGGTTGGGAAAGACTAATGTGTAAAAAAAGATGCTTCCTAATTCAGCAAACATAATGACATTGAATCTTGTGTGAGGATGGAATAGAAGGTTCGCCATGCTGTTAATGATATGGGCAGAAGATAATTGACAAATTTGTTGTGATACATAAGGTGGCCTGCAATGGATGCTGCCATTTTTATATATTTGAATCTGCTATTCTTTTCTACGACAAACTATAGTAGCAATGGATGCTGCTTTTTTTAGTGGAACTTTGTTGTTGCACTTTTTGGGCGTCAGTTATTTGTGGGCTCTTTGAGCACCTTTGCTTATGTGCATCCTTAAAACAATATGTGGAACCGCCACATTAGCGGCCCCCCTCAGCTACCCCTACCGAGGAGGGGGTAAATCAGGACTCAAGGTTTTGTGGTGATTTGAAGGCGCTGAATCTTGGAGACTTTGAAGGGAAGTTGCTACTGCATTCTAGACCTTCCAAGGCATTCCAATGCAACCAAACTACAAACAAATAAGAAATCTTTGTGTAAACTCATTTTACTTCTTGTTCATTTTATTTCCATTGTATATGTGGATTTGATTATATTTCTTGTAAAAACACAAGTTGTAAGAAGTTTCTCCACCTTCAAAAGGTTTCCGAGAATGAAAAAGTGATAGTGGGACTATAGCTAGGAGCTAGGCTATGGAGTAGAAATTAGAAATTCTGAACCACATAAAAATCCGATGTATTGTGCTTGTTTTTGTTATTATTTATACTTGTTTTTCACTGCGTATTGACCTCTAGTAGACGAGCATGAACACACGAACGAAATCGATGATTGAGTCACAATCGCTATTCACCCACTTCAGTGATGCCAAGGTTATAACAAGTGTTATCAGAGCGAGGCTACTCTTCACCGGACTAACTACCAAGGGAGCAAAAGCTAGAGGATCCATTAAAAGCAATGGAGTTTCAAGATGGATTTGGATATAACATCTGAATTCCACCCCCACACAGGTTAGGAGGATTTTCTCAGTGGAAGGCTAGAACTAAGGTGTTCTTTTAAATGAACATTGAAGCTCCAATGGACAAGAAGGGAAGACCTCTCAAAAGGAGCAAGTGGACCAAGGAATAAATCTTGAAATCCGAGGCAAATGAAAAGATAATGAAAATCTTAATTACTTTAATTCTTAATGACCTATTGGGTAAGATAGGTAAATATCAAAATGTCAAGGATTTATAGAGCAAGTTTACCAAGCTCTATGAAGAACCCTTTTTGGTCTAAGATGATGATGAGTCTGAGGAAGAAAATTTATCAACTCAAAACCTTAAAGATTCAGAAGTTAAGAGGTGCTCAACATCTGAGCTAGAAGAGCTAATAGAAGTCTCTACTTCAAGGTTGAGGGGAGGATAGACAATCAACACCTACATCTGGAGCCGATGAAGAATAAGCTCATGTTTCCCCTACAACCAAGGAAGGTAACTCAAGCTTAATTCATAACTATAAAAATCATATTATATACTTTGAGTGTAGAAAAAAAGAGTATTACAAGAGTAGGTTCCCAAAATGAATCAAGAAGAAGATTCTAGTGGCACCAAAAGTGAAGGAAAAGCCAAAAGAGTCCGGAACCTTAATACGCAAAGGAAAAGAGCACATAGTATACTTCTTATGCAACCAA
>JBAMHZ010352056.1:0-12557 GCA_037177395.1 Alpinia galanga
TGTAAATTTTGGTCCGTAATTCAGATTACAAAGTTTTCTTAATTTTACAATGATAAATATATCTTATAATATAATCTGAATTACATTACAAGGTAGATTACGAACTATGTACCCGTAATATACTGTTTTTGATAAGATATTAGAACGACAATATTAATTTGATATAAATTTAAGGTTTTCATGATCATTAAATATTTTAATGATAATTTTAAAAATAAAAGTGGCAATATATGCAACAGTAACTGATTGTCCCACGGATCAACAAATACCTTTTTCTCGGGGAGTGGGGTTCACGTGCGCGCACGTGATCTCCATCTTGCAGAACGAGAAATAAAATAACTTAGGCAGTCTTTACTTTTCCTTTTTTATTTTCTGATAAAATAAGAAAATACGGAAAACATTTTTTTAGTTGGTATTTTTTATATTCGTTTTCTAGAAAACGAGACTCAATTTAGTTGAAAAATAGAAAATATTAAAAAATTATTTTTAAAAAAATACGATAAAAATAAAAAATGAGAATCCCTCTTGCAATTTAATAAAATAAAACTCATGCATTAATTAGGTTTTGACCATTGCCATTTACCTCTCGAAACATGAATGGCTCAACTTTATCCTTATTATTATTATACATTATCCTTATTCACGATCTTCTGCACTGGAAATTAACTTGCTGCAACAGAGAACAAATTTTTTTTTTTTGGCGATTTACTGAATTACATACTTGAATTTAAGAAATATTCCAGGAGCATAAGCAAAGAATATGCAACAGTGTCATTTGTGGAGCAAAGAATGAAAGGTACTGTATGATGTAGGGGAAAAAAAGGGCACTTTGACAATCATTTAAATATTTATCAATTTAAAATGAAATAAAGTAAAATATTGCTGAAGCATTTTAATTATTTATTCGACCAAATCGTTGAAATTAACCAGTCAACTTATTTTGTATAAAGAACTCAAATGTTTTTTCAGTGCCCTTTACCTGACTGCTCACTGTGTGCGCTCTTTGTTGCTGCAACGAATCATGAATGGCTCAACTTTTCCTTGAACCCTGCAGTAACTCCTTGTTTGATAATTTTTTTTCGATTCAAATAAGAAATTATGAAAAGACAAGAAAACTAAAATTTGAGCAAGGAGATACTGATAGTGTTCTACAGAGAATTGTTCCAAACTCGATTGAAATAATAGAGAACTTCTGTTTGGATTGGTCTAGTTTCACAATACTGAAGGTAGATTAGTCGATTTCATATGGAAGTGCAGTTTAAGATAGTACAGTTTATCAATCTTGACATATTTACATGCCTACTCTTGGTGAATCGCAGAAACCTACTCGTTTCTTTCGATCACCAATCCCTCACAAAGATTGTCACTAACCAAGAAGCTAAGTAATCCTAGTAGTTTTACAATATTGCAGTATCAGACTACGTCTAGTCCCACCGTACGAGAGGCCAAAACTTTCTTCAGCTTGTTGTTGATAGAGCAGCTCATCATTATAAGTTTTCAGGTACGTTCACTTAGCCATAGGTGATTACATTTACATTGCAGAGATATTGCACTTGGCTACTTGCATGGAGTTCTGATTGAAAACATTTATCTGGAATTCAAGGAGAGAAACCTCAAACGTCTGTTTATGTTGTTATCAATCTCAAGATACGTAACGAAAGATTATGTCAGAGAAGATTTGAACCAAATTAAATTATGTGGATCATGTGGAATATTCTGAACATACAAACCAAAAACAAACTCTTTCACATACTTCTTGACTCACAGACAAGCAGGAAAAGATTTTTTAAGTGCAGGAGTATGGTCATGATTTCTTACTTGCATCTAGCCATACCTAATGGTCAGACTTGAGAAAGTCTATATTTGTCAGAAATCTTCAGCCTTACCTATTGGTCTGGGAGGCAAAATTACCCATCTATTCTGCGAGGTGATCCATATCATGAGCACTGTCCCAACCAATCCCTGATTCTAGCTTTGCATTCTCAGTTTCATATATGCCAGAATCAACCTCTTCAGCATCTCCCAGAAGTAGGTTGTCTGTCAAGATCTGTTCCCAGAAAGGATCACTGATGCTTGGAAGCTTTTCATCATCATTCAATATATCCATATCAACATCAGAATCAAACTTTTCAGTCTCAATTTCAGGCAACTCATTCATGAAATCTGGAATAGAATTCATAGGAAAGGTTCCTCCATTCTGTCCTACATAGCTATGATTAAGTTCATTAAGCATCATGGAAGGGACTTGAGAAATTTCTGAGACATCAAGGTGAGTATGGGATGGAGTGATGATCCCAGATACATTCGTTTTAGGCATGTCAGTTGGAGCAACATTTGCTACATTAGAAGCTTGGATTTCAGATGGCACAGATAATGAGGGCAATGCTGAGTACCCAGAGCTAGTAGGCAAGGAGGGATCGTTTGAACTTGTGGGCATTTCAGATAGTATAACTCCCGATATCCTCTTTAGTGGACTTCTGCTCTCAAAAGCTTCAATAGGTGATTGAAAATTGTCAATCAAGTAGTTCTGTGAGTTTCCAAAGGAATCCAACCTATGTGAGGTGTCATATTTTAGAATCTGCATCAACATTGCCTTTGCTGCTTCATTTATCAAGGGTTGGTATTTAACTATTTGGCCATCCTGCATTGTGCTTTCGACTTCCATCTTGTCCTTCCTATTCCGCTTTTTGTTTGCTCCAATAATACGTCTATTGCAGTCATTTTGCTGCACAAACTGGGTTAGGAATCCAGGGCTCTGCATGGCCTTTGCCAAGAATGACATCATTTGTTGTTGGCGATGTTCCATACCTTGGAGACGCTGGGTCATGGTGTTTAGCTGCTGATCAGTGCTTTGCTGCTGCTGTCTCAGCCTAACCAGTTCCTGCATGAGCACATTCTTGTCTCTCTTAAGCCTCTCGATCTCCTCCTCCAAACCAAATTTTCCCACCTCAATTGTATTTTGTGTTTGCGGCTGCTGCTGCTGCTGGCTATGTGCATGGGTTGATTTCTTTCTATTGATCAACTTCAACAAATGTTTTTGTCCTCTCAAGAAACCTTCATTGGCAAACTCCCATCTATCGGGATCAACTTTTTTAAAACCCTGCACAAGGTTTTGGACACGAACCAAGAAATTCTAGAAGTTAGTGGTTGAATACATAAATATTTCAAGCAAACCCGGATAACAACAATGCTAAACAAGAAGCCTAAGTTCCCAATAAAAACACAACCATTCTACGCCAATGATATCCTAATGCATATTTGCTAGTCATCCTATTCATAATTAGGTTCAATAACTATTCTTATCTTTGATTCAAAGAATAGACCTAAATGCAAATTATAATATAATAATTGTTCCTTTTTAAACTAACATAGTTATTCTTTACATCAAAATTAAGTGTTAGTTATTGAGACCAATCAGATTTTTTTTTTTTAAAGTGTGATAAGATTTTTTTTTTTAGATAACAGGACATTTCAGTTTTATATAAACCAAATCTAATTTCACGATCATTTGCAGTTAGGTAGTCACTTTCTTAAGTCCCCTACGTCATGATCATTTAGAGGTAGCTTTCAGGATCCTATAATATTTGAAGAATGCTCTAAGGAAAAGTGTTCTACATCAGAATCCAGGTTGCCTTTAAATTGTAGGCATAGCGATGCCAATTAGGCAGAACCTCCGATAGACGGAAGATCCCTATCAAGCTACGATATCATTTTGAGAGGTAATATAATCTCTTCGAAGAGCAAACTACTATAGCCAAATCAAGGACAAGGGCAAAATATAGGACTATTATCCTAGCTATATGTAATCTTATTTGGGTTAAACACGATCAAGTTAGGGTATGATCTTAAGAAAAGATGAAGTTTTATTGTGAAAATCAACTTGCATGCATATAGCCTTTAATCTAACATTCTATGAGAAAAATACCCATATATCATTTGCCACTCCATTAAAGAGAAGATGCAATTCAATGAAGTTGTCACATAATTTGTCAGCTCTAATAATCAATGTGTGAATTTGTTAAACAAATCTTTAACAAGTTACAGGACGGAGTATTATTTGTAACAAGATAGATAGATCCTCATGACATCTTTAAGCTAAGTCAAGGAGTGTTACACCCGATCAGTTTAAAAAGTTGAGTGTCCATTGGCTGGTACGAGACAGTTTTCAGAACCAAGCTCAAGACAACCTTATAATTCTTGTATGTTCGTTAAGAGTCGTCTTTAAGTATTCCCACCAAAACACCAAATCTATATATATCCTAAATGCCCTGCCCCATTAATATTGGTCTCACCTAGAATAAACCATGTTGAAGTTCCCATTTTGCAGTTTAGATGGTGAACCACTCGAGGCCTAAGGGCCTATGTTTGTCCAGTCTGACTTAAGATGTTTATAACAGCAGCCATGGATCGGTTGATACTCACTCCCGTGCCGAGCTCCAAACAAGATAAATGTGCAAGGGCTTGAGAGATTTTCAGAGAATATAGTGATGAGATAACAATTCCAGTCTGACTCTTAGACACTTACAATAGCAGTCATGTATCAGTTAATACTCAATCTCATGGCAAGCTCCAAACAAGATACTGTGCAATGGTTTTACCAAAATTTTGGAGAATATGGGAATAGACAATTTTATCTAGACAGTTAGCTAGCTACCACAAACTGATACCCCACATATACAAGACTTGAAACCATAATTTTTGGCAAATTGATTCATAATAATAATAACAAATATCTACTTTTGACAAATTCATTAAATCACACATAGTAATAACAAAATTCATATAATCAGGTCTCCAGAAATTAGGGTATGATGAAATGTGTAGCATGAACTTTTCATATGAAAAGGGAATCAGTGGAAGAGGCTTACATAGGTGTTGAGCTGGCGAACGAAACTAGAGAAGTTATTGTGCTTGAAGAACTTGGGGAGGAGGTCTCTGGCGAAGTCGGTGGCATTCCACACCACAAAGCTGTTGTTGGCCGGCCCCCACGACACGACGGCGTCCGTCGCCGGGTCGTCCACCATCTCATACGTCTTGCTCAGAAACGGGGGTGGGGCACCGATACTGAGAACCTCGTTAGCCGACGCATCAGCGGCTTCCTTCGCGGGGGCTCCGCCCCCGTCTCCTCCAGCGCCGTCCATGCCTCCCTCTTCGAACCGCAAAATATCACAAAAGAATCGAGGCGAGATTAGGTTTGAGGCCGAGGGAATGCATCCATTCTCCGGCGACGAGAAAGGGAAACCCTAGAGGAGAAGGAAGTAGACGGCGGTGGAGACGGCGGAAGGAAGGCCGGAGATCAGCGCCGTGGAATTTATCAAGGAAAATATTTATATTTAGTGGATCCAATTAGAAGATATTGAAATATGACTCTGATCCTATCCAAAGAGCCACATAGGGCTATATTTAGAAATCCCATCACAACCGTTGAATGAAGCAAATTCCGGTTTATCGCTGACGTGTGATGGCCCGACCTGATCGGAATGTGTACACCGCGAATCCTGTCCTGTCTCGGGTTGCTCGGCGACAGACGGCTGATGGCATGGCCGCTTAGCTGACTTTTGATTGGCAGAAGCAGGTGGGTCCGACATCGCAATCTAATCTACTATTTATTTTTGGTCGGAAGAACAGGTGGGGTCCAGCAGCACAATCAAATCTACTATTATTGGTCGACGAATCGACACCCCTAAATAGTAGTAAATCCGAAGGACACTGTGCTTAGATTTACGTACTTGAATGGCAAAATTTGCACGTTTGCATTGCTGCTCAAGTCATTGACTTGCCACCCGATCGGTTTGAACTGCCTTAGAATTGGGGAGCACGTCGATTTGTAGGTCAAAATGTAGAGCAAATTCCCAAAATCATTTATTAACCTGTCAGAAAATTTGAGTTTCTTTTTATTATCGGCATAAACATCATCCGACTAATTAAAAGCAGAAGATAAATTTAAAAAAAAACTAAATATATAAAGAAAAATGCACATGATTTACAGAAAGCAAGATGTCTTTTGAAATTCAATTGCACAATGGAACTCGGTACATTCAACGCATTCATTTAATCCAAGTCCATAGAATCACATCCTTGACTGATTTCATAGTTGGTTTGTTGCATAAACTTCCATGTGTGTTTGTTTGCAGTTTATATGCTCAGGGATGCAAACTTTCTATTAACACTAACACGAGATTAATGCTGTGCGTGCAATCAGCTATTTATAAGGAAAATAATGTAGTAATAAAACTTGTTGACAGATCTGCTAGACAATGCCAGGTGTAGGTCCTAACAGTTTAAAGCATGCGTATGGAAGAAACAGTCCAAGGGCCCTATGTTAAGGAAGACCAAATCAGTCTATACTCTTGCAACAAATTGAGCTGCAATTTTAGCCCATGAGGAAAAAAAAAAAGGAAAAGAAAAGCAGCAGCAGTTCTTTGGAAAGAAGGCAGAGTGAATATGGGGAATAGAACAGATTATGACATCTAACACAGGTGTAAGCTACAAAGAGCAGCAACCAAATTTCATGATAAAATCAAGCAATTGCATCCGCTTATGAAAAAATAGAGGTACAATGAGGTTTCTAGTTTCTGCTCGCATGTAACCCACTGTTTCTCTTCTGCCCGAATTGCTTTGCGTCTCAACTTTTTACCCTAAACTAGTCGAAGACTTGCAGCATATATAGAAGATCTCTGCGAAATCCTTTCTATGTTTATTTAGTAGCCATAACCTGCCAATAGCAGCGTGTAAGGAACACATACATCATGAAAGCAAGCGTAGCATAAGCAATGACACGGATTTCTAATCTTGTTTCAGTGTGCCATACCTGAGTTATCCATTGGGTTTCCTGCAGGCACAGGCTCAGGCTCCTTGATGTCGACGACCACTACGTCGGAGGTGAGGAAAGTCTTGGCTACAGAAGCTGCATGCTCCAAGCAACATCTCACCACCTGTTTCAGTAGGGTTTAGTACGACAGGCCAAGTTAACACCGAAGTCTCTGATTTAGACATATCAAATTTTATTGGTTGTGGCAAATCACAGAAATGAAAAGAAGCAAACCTTGGTGGGATCAATTATCCCAGCTGCCATCAAGTCCTCATAGTTGCCAGTAGCAGCATTGTAACCAAATTTGAAATTATCATTTGACAATACCTAAAGCAATTGTCCAACAATATAGTCATAGATGATAAGAACCCAGTTCACTTAACCAACCAGGAAAAAAAAAGGCTTAGAATATATATACACCCCACACCTTTTCAGTGACTACACTTCCGTTGACACCAGCATTTTTAGCAATCAACTTCAGAGGGTAACTCAAAGCCTTCTTAACTATATCTGCTCCAACCTGCAAGTTGCGCCATGAGGAAAGATTCAATGCAGAAACCTTACCATTATTTTTACTAATGCACATGAATAAAGCATTTTCATTCAAGTGGAATGCTAACCTTTTGCTCATCGTTTTCAAGTGTCTCCTTGATGGCATCAACATTGGATGAAAGCCTCAACAAGGCACACCCACCACCAACAACAATACCCTCCTCCACAGCCGCCTAAACATAAAAATAGAAGGTGATTGAAATACAATCTTAAACATAGTGCATATCATAGATTACAAATTTATCTGCCATAAGATTGACCTTTGTAGCATTAAGAGCATCTTCAACTCTCAATTTCTTCTCTTTTAGTTCTGTTTCAGTCTGTGCTCCGACCTGCACAAGTTTGAGACACAGACAAAGTAAGCCAAAATAATACACAAATATTTAGGCCCGTAGGCACAAAACAAACAAACAAACAAATAATATACTGAAACCTCAAAAACAAAAAAAAATTCAGCATACCTGAATGACAGCAACACCACCAGATAGTTTTGCTATTCTCTCATTGAGCTTTTCCTTCTCATATTCTTGCTCCGCAACCTACGTATACATATTCAATCTGCTAGTAACTTGGAATTTTTGATATAGTAAAAAAGCATATACCCTTCCCCTACAATCCAACCTCAATCAGGTTTCTGATCTGTGCTACTCTTTTATTGACTTCCTCCTGCGTACTCCCATCACCAACTATAGTGGTTGAATCTTTAGTAAGTACAATCTTGGCAGCAGTACCTAAGACCTCTTTGTCAGCTTTATCCAGGGAGAGACCAACCTCATCTCTGATCACAGTACCTGCACAAATCAAAATGCGGTAAGAATATTGTGAAGGATAGCACAAATGCAAACAGAATATATCTTAACTAAGCTATTATGAAGAAAGCAAATATACAACCTCCTGTCAATATTGCAATGTCATCAAGATACTGACTTTTGCGCTCCCCAAATCCAGGAGCTTTTAGTGCAGCAATTTTCAATGCCCCTCTTAATTTATTCACAACAAGTGTTGCAAGAGCTTCTTGTTCAATATCTTCTGCAATTATGACTACTGGATAACCCCCTCTTATAGCATCTTCCAACACACTGATAAGATCTCTTGCGTTTGTGATCTTCTTGTCAACAAGAAGCAACTGACGACAAAACAAGATATGACTTAATACAAGCTTACAGTAAGTCATACACTAACCTCAAAGGGAGCATCCAAGCCAAAAATGTAGTAATTTGTCAAAAGATTAAAACCTTGCAATTCTCATACTCAGCAGTCATCTTTTCACTGTCTGTCACAAAGTATGGGGAAATATATCCTCGATCAAATTGCATTCCCTCAACAACATACAGATTGTTTTCAGCACTTTTCCCTTCTTCAAGAGTAACTACCCCCTTCCTCCCAACTTTGTTCATTGCCTCGGCTATCATATTTCCTATTTCATAATTGTTACCAGCACTAACAGCAGCAACATCTGCGAGTTCACTGTCTTCAACCTGTATCACAAAGATTGCACAATTAAAACTGTTGATATCATTGCAACTTTAGACTATAATTAGTTTAAATTCAGAGGCAATTGATAATCTGAAAAAAAGACCAACCTACCTCTTTAGACATCTTCTTGAGTTCAGTAACTAGAGCTCTGGCAGTTTTTTCAATACCACGGGTAATTTGAACAGGATTAGCACCAGCTGCAATTACCTGCATGAGATGCGCTTTTAAGTGATCAGCAGGGACAATCAATCCACAAGCAACTACACAGACTATGATCAGGATGGTGGTGTACCTTAACACCTTCAGCAATCATTCCTTGAGCAAGAACAACAGATGTAGTTGTCCCATCCCCGGCCAAATCATTAGTCTTGGCAGCCGCTTGTCTAACTAGTTTGGCACCAATGTTCTCGACAGGATCCTCTAGCTCAACCTATTATCAGTTGGAGTAATAAAGGATTCAATATTACAATTAAACATAACAAAGATCAAACAAGGTGCAAAGCACTATCTCCAGAATGGACAAAAAAGGATAATTCTACTTGTGAAGGATAGATAGCAGTTAGAAAATTGTTAGCAGAATAGACCCTGACAAATATTTTTAATAAGACAAAGTGAAATTACCTAGAAGGGGAAAGAACAAGTAAAAAACAGCTCAAAGGATAGTAATGCAAAGTTAGTTGTTAACACCTAACATATTTTTCATGTCAGCTACACAGTCAATCACACTGCCAATAGACATCAATCAAAAACATTTCCATGGAATCCAGGAACAGAATAAAATTGCACCAGACCAAGCTGCAATGCAGATGTATCAATCCAATGAACAACCAACATCCAAAATGAACTTGTAAAGGAGGCACATTAGCAGTATTGCATAGTATACCATCCAATATTATACCTTTCTCTTGCTGGCGTGAGACTGCATGACTTCACAAGATAAAGCTTAAGTTTAGCAAGAAAATATAGAACTACTAAAACAAACATTTAGCTAATAGAACAAACATTCAAGTAGAAGACAATGTAACTTCCACGATAACATCTCCAAACAACGAATATAAACTTACTGCTCGGCTTGTTTGCCTTCAGGATGAGTTAAAAAGAAGTGAGTAAAGAGAGGTTGTTGTGTTACAAAATAGAAAAAGTTCACAGGGCAGTCAATCATTCATAACTTAGGGACGTAATGAGTTAAAAATAACTATATCAGACAAAATATGGAGAATATCATGATATCTTAGGCATCAGATGAAGGTTTTGCCCACCTCTTTTGCTACTGTAACGCCATCATTGACAATCTTAGGTGATCCATACTTGCTTTCCAAGACAACATTCCTGCCCTTTGGGCCAAGAGTAACTCCGACAAGATCTGCTAGCTTGTTTACGCCAGTCTGATGACACAATAGTGGAGTATTAGAAACAAAAAAAAACAAAAAAAAAATCTAGGAATCAGTGAGATACAAACTGGGAAATAATGGTTACTATTTACATAACATACCTGTAGCTTTTTAATTGCTGATCCATCTTTATTGAAGTATAACTCCTTGGCCATAGCATTAATCTTAGAGTTGCCACTTCTCAGAGAACTGAAGCTGTGCCTTGTGTTACTGATGAGTAAACTAGGTGATATAGAAGCAAGAGAAGAAAACTTCTGTCTAGAAGCTAACTTCTTGTCCGTTCCAAAGTTTCCTGGAGAAGCAACAGCACCAAAAGTAGACATTGCATAGAAAGTGGAAGCCATTGCCTGCTGATGAGAAACATAACATCAAATTATCTCAAAAATAAAATAAAATAGAACAGAAAAATCTAAGATTCGCATCTAGAGCTTAAAGGGTCATCCACAAATCTATGAAGTCAGGTTTACAACAACATTTAGAGATCCAGGACTGATCTGCAAGCACTTATTTTTATATATATTTTTGATTAAAACAAGGATATATGGTAATGTAGTAGCAACCCAACAGCAGCATATTCAAATTTCCCACAACAAACTATCAAAACAAAAGTAAGACAAACCATACAACAAATGTATCGATCAAAATTTAAGCAGTAGAAACAGCGCAACACTAAATAAAAAATAAATAAGGTAAAGCGCAGACATACTTCCTACTGAGCCAAGTTTAAGCTTCTTGCACGAACTGAAATGGCAAAAACAAAATGATTTTTTTTCTCTTTTCAACAAAGTTTTAGGTAAAGGATCCCAACTAAAAAACCAGAACTCGGCTGACCAGCTCGAGCGTCAATCCGTCAAACTCTACAAGCAAACACTAAGCGCAGACCTCAGCAATCTACAACCGTAGAAAAAAGAAGGAAAAATAGAAGGAAAGGAAGCAAAAAATCTCACCTCAAGCAGGATCTTGGAGATTAGGGACTGGTGGGATTTGAGCGGATAGGGCTAGGTCTCTCGGGAGAGTTTCTCTGCAGGCGATTCAGATAGAGATAGGAAAGTGAGGCGGACGGGATTTTACGAGAGAAAGGGCTTTCGTTTCATTTGAGCTCCAGAAGGTTCGGAACCATCTCAGCCGTTGGATCGGCAGATCCGAGCCCTTTCGACTGTTTTACGGAACCATCTAGAAGACGGAAGAAAATTCTAGTAATACTCAGGGTCAAAAGGTAAAAAAATAAATATATGCCATTTTAATTTAACCACGCGTCTAATTTGTAAATAAATCAAATTATACGTTGTATTTTTTAAGGTTATATTAACAATTTTGCCATTTTGTTTTTGTATTCTCTCTCCTCTCTCTCATTCGGCGGTGGCGAGTGCGACGGTGTCCTTCCTCTCGCGCCGACCAAAAATCCTTCACCAACTGGGTCTTCTCGACCCTTCGCCATTGAGCGATCTCGTCTCCTCCTTCCAGCGAATCGTAGGCCTGAGCTCCCTCGCCTCCCGCCCGCTATCTGATCGCGGATCTGTTGCCCCCCGGCCGGATCACCTCACCTCGCCGCAGCTACCCATCCACGGTTCATGGCTGTATTGGCTCGAAAAAGGTAACCATTTTTCCTTGCCTTGTTATTTTGAAGGTACTTGAGTCGTCAATGCATCGTATACGTTATGTACAATTAAGTTGAGATCAATCTGGATCGATTGTTTTAGTTACAGTAAGGTGATCAGAATTGGGGAGGATCAATAACATACATGGCGCTATGAAACGAACGTAACCTCAAGATCATATCCTTGGAAGATTTGTTTTGAGTGATGCGAAGCTAGACAATCGTATGGCCTGATTTGTCTCAATATTAAAATGTTTTTTATTCTCCTCGCTGAATAAAAATCTCCCTTCTCTTAAATAACATGATTTTATTTCTCGACCACATTTAAACATCCATTTCGAATCAATAAACTGGCATACTGGGAACGAAAGAAATTAATGTTTCTTGTATACAACTCTAAAAATTTGCCCAAGAAGGAATTTTGTGAAGTTGAGAGGTCTAGAACCTGGAAAGAGTTCCAGTAGACAGTGGAATAGTAGTGCAAATCTTTGTGAGAACACATTTTTAAATGCATTTGTTAAAATGCTGAAGATCTTTACAAGTCAATACTTCCAAAAGATTATAAGATAAGATAGGAAATTGTTGGAAATTATCCAACCTATAATGTTTAGATATATTGCATTCTATTTCTAGGCCAATGCTTTCGTTGTTCCACACTCATCTGAACAAATGTGAAACAGTGTTACTCTTATGATTTTAAGATAATGGGTTGTTGCCCTAGTACAAATTA
>JBAMHZ010352166.1:0-12556 GCA_037177395.1 Alpinia galanga
ATAATAATAATAATAATAATAATAAAATCTTTTAATTTTTCATTTAAAAAAAAACCGTCCTCTGATAATTCGACAAAAAAAGGGGATGCTTTTGTTATTTTTTGTCCATTCACGGACCTGAATGCAAAAAAAAAGTAGGCGAGATCTCTCTTTCAAGCCGACGTGGCAAGTTAAAAACAATAATTCAACGTGTTCAAAGTCAACTTTAAGACATTGCAACTTGCAAGCCGCTCGATTTCTGCTCGGTCAATTCGACAGTTCCGTACAAATAAATGACAGAGATTACTCCCGATTAACACATTTCTATTGCTTTTATTATTATTATTATTGTCCCTACGAGAGAATTTCGTGGCTAACGCGACAGCAGACTTGCACCATAGAGCAAGGGTCAATCCCTGAAGGCTACAAGCCTTTTTGGGATGCTTGCTCTCCTACCGTATTAACCCTTAGTTGGGCATAAAGTGCTCCTCGTGATTTACTTCCTTCGTGTTGGTTGTGGGACCGGTTGACGGGAGTGTTGAAGATGAACGAATCACCTTTTACATCGTATTATTATTATTATTATTATTTTAAAAAGAAAAGTCGAAATTGTCTCCCCCTCCTCATATTTTTTTTTATAATTCAAATATTCGAAATTCATCCTGTTAATCCTAATTCCTAAATGCCTTCCTCCTGTTATTATTTATAGTCAGTTCAATATTTTATCCCACGGAGTTTCGGAGTAAATTTATTTTACAGATCCTTTTTAGAATTCAAATCAATAATAAGATAATAATTTCATCGCTGTATCAAATTCTCCTTATAATAAAATTTATGTACATTTAAAACTCAATAATTTAAAAAGTGCCCACCAAATAAATTTAAAAAGTGTATATGACTCTATTAAAATTTTTTAGTATTTAAAATTTCCTCTCACTGATTAGACAGAAATTACAGTTAAAATTTGTTCCTTAAAAAGTTCACCGTTGATTTTACCATTCCTCTGTTGATCTGAGTAAATTTGATTATTTTTAATGTAAGCACATGGACACTGACGCTAATGCAACCGTGTTAAAGACCAAACAGGTTAAGGAGTTGATTTCTGAGTTTTACTGTCAGACTATCGATGACTCTGCATTTCTGCGTTAGCCGCCTTGGATTCCTGATTTATCCTCCTCCACACATAGAGACAGCGGTAGAGAGCCGCTAATGTGACGGTTTCACATTTTTTTTTAACATGAAAATATACTAAAGCAAAAGGTGTAATTTATAATCGTTTCAGTTAAAATGATATCTCTTTTATATTTATACATTCAATTTCGATCAAACTGCGACAAAATCTGAATGAATCAGAGTTGCAAAGCATTTTGACATCGTGATTACAATTGGGTCGAGATTTTAATTGCAATTCATCTGTAATTCAATTAAACTTTGACTCTAATTAAATTGTAATTAAATTTTAATTAAATTGCAGTTAAAATCTGAGCAATGAGTAAACGGTAAATGTGTTATGTACATTTCTCATTGTCATCATTCATAAATCGGGATAGAAGTTTTCCATGAAAGTTTCCTATCAGCCACTTAAATAAATTGAAAAGTGCGAGTGCCGTGCAACCTACCAGTTTAGCGTTCTTTAGAGTGCACCTTATTTAGAGAATAATTCCTATAAATTCACCATAGCTAAGACTCAAATCACAAATTCCTAATTTTACACTAAAAATATCTCGCCAACTACGCTATGTCCGGGGCATCTATAATAGCTTTCCTTATTTATTAAGTTGATAGATGAATTTTGATGAAAATCATGAATTTAATATTTAATATGTATTTAAAAAATAAAAAAATAATACTATTCATTCATGATACGAATTTAATCCTATCAAAATTTACGACGATAATGAAACCATAAAATGAACTTGAATGCAACAGAATGATCATTCTTGAAATGTCGTCTTTTATATTTGGAGTTCTTGTGAAAAAGTAAAAGAATAGATCTTCCATTGGATCAAGGGGTGATTATGATGAATCACTTCTTCGATATGAAGTGAGAGTTTGTCAGAATGCTCATCTCCATGGGACCACGCTTTATATATAAAGTGGGTTAGATTCATTATCAATAACAGATTTGGATTATCAAATTCTACGCATTAAAAAAATATAGAACCGCCACATTAGTAGCCCTCTTAGCTGCTCCTACCGAGGAGAAGAGTAAATCAGGAATTCAAGTATAATAAGTGCAAAGGAAGGGGTCAATCGATGGCCTAGAATTATAACCTCTTTGGAAATTGATCTCTGTCCACTTAGGCTCTGTTTGGGAGGGAGTGAGGGGAGTGTAAGTAATGGAAGGCTAAGGGTAAATAAAGAATAAAAAAATATGAACCCTGTTTGGGAAGAAATGAGGAAAGGGGAAGAGAAAGGAAAAGGAAGAAAAAGAAAGGGAAACTTATACCCTTCATACTCACAAAAATTCAAATTTTCTTACACTCCAAATTGAAATGTAAATTTTCCTCTCCCCTTCCCTTTCCATTACTTACACCTTCCTCACCTCATCCAACCGCGTTTTGACGGTAGCCCTCCGTTGCGAAGGGCGAGGAGGTTTCGTCAATTGGCACACGAACGGGCAGCAATTGTCGAACTTTCTCTGAGTTGTTAAATTTTATTTATTAAAATTTCGCAGAACTCTGATCGTCATAATTTAATTGAAATATTAATTTAACAAACTAAATGTATACAATAAATTTTTTAAAATCTATACATTTAAAACTAAAATCAGAATTAAATTTAAAATTAAAATTCAGAAAATACAATAAATAAATTTATATTTATAAATATTATTTATGAGCATCAATGTTTGAATTTGATTATCCATAATTTTTTTATATTATAGAATGAATATAACCTTCTTTGTTGAGTATTGAATTTATTATGAATATTTTATTTGTTTATTGCTCTGGTATACAATTTATAATATCAAGTTGGCTAGCATCTATTTATTTTAAATATTAGATAGACAACCTCACGTTAATTCTTCTACTGGATAAATTTGAATCATAATTTATTTATATTCAAAAATTGGCTTTCAAAATATACATTACTAGTCGAATTTAAACCTTAGTTCTTTTATTTATTTTTTAAATATTTTACCATTACATTTGCATCTATAGAGTGGCTAGCACTTACCCTTTGTTAGGTCTTTAGATGGTTTGAATGCCCAAGGGCAACCCAACGTTCAAATTGAATAAAAAAATAATTATAATCTTAATACTTATACTATTACATCTTAAATTTTGTAATTTATAAATATTTACATCCTAATATTAGTTTATACTAAGTACCTTTCTTTACAATAATCAAGAATCGTGTAATTCTATTTTTACATTATCACGTAGAATTGTTAAGTTTGATCTTCTCGTTATTAGAATAATCCCTTTCTAATATAATGGATCTTTCTATTTATGAAAAATATGAAACTAAGACTTATATACATCAAATTGAATAAATACAATATGATTTATAAAATATATCTAATTTTATTGAAATTCATGACAAATAAAAATATAAAAGATGATGTAAATATAAATATAAACTAAATCTGATTGCAATGGAATGGTAATTGTCTACAAATCAATCAAGAGATTCTATAGTGAAAGAAATGAGTAGATCTTCAGTAAGATGTTGAAGTGACGTCATTAAATCATTCATCATCGATAGAGAACAGAGAGTTATGTTAAAATTTTCTAATCTTACAGAGAGCATACTATGTATATAAAGATCAAACAGAATCTATTATTAGTTCATCGTTAATAATGAATCCGGGCTAATGGATTCTATATATAAATAATTCATATATAATAAATCAAAATCCACAAAAGCATTAATTAGATGTATTTAATTGGATTTAAATTAATAGGACACAATTGAATGATTATGATAATAATATATAAATCCATCAAAGTGAGAATCACCAACAGCGATAACATCTTGATCCTAAATAGTTAACCAAATTTTTAAGTAAATATACATCTCCATGATCTATTATTCAAGTGATTTATACTCTTATCCAAGACTTGTACTAAACTAGGACTCTGATATGCCATGGACACAAGAATTATTAGTATATTATGAGTTACGATTGCTAAGACAAGATAAATGATGTAAGATCAACGATGCGATTAGAAGGGGAGAGTGAATAACCTAAAAATAAAACAACTCGAATACAAAGCTTAAATAAGAGAATTAGATATGTAACAGAAACTAAAACAATTATATTAATGCAAACAAATTATTTTAATGTGATTTGGAAGCCAACTTACTCTACGACATATTGACTTGTTAGGTGACATATTGACTATTGAGTCAATTCCGTTGGATCGTTAAGACCAAAAGAAGGGAATAAATTAATTAATTTAAAAATAATGTGCAATGGAAATAGAAAAAATGAATGAGTAGAGATTTTTTTTGTTCATAATCAGAATCAAATTGCTACTCCAAGATCTATAATCTTCCTCTAGAATTACCTAGATAGACAATCCACTAAATGCTCTCCAATTTAAAAAACTTTTGAATTCAGAGAGCGATCGATTATAACAAATAGGAGAAAGGCAACACCATACATTCTCTTGACAATATAAGTACAATACAATTAAAAATAAAGTATTATACCGATAAGATTAATGTTGCATAGAATAGTTCAGTTGTTGATACTCGATAAAATGGTAAAACGAGACTCGACGTCTCGAAGTTGCTAAAATCCTACTTTTATAAATGAATTCTAAGTGCCTAAATTGCCTTTCGAGGTGCCTCCAACTTGAAGTGTCGAATTGGAAATTCAGTCCTTCTAGGCGCCTCGATCCCTTCGGCACCTCCAGCGCAACCGTATTTGTCATGCTCTAGAGGTATATTTGTGCATCAAACTGGATGGTATTCTCTTGTGACAATATAAGATACAATTGCTGAAGATCATTGTGATTGCTAGAGGGGAGTGAATAACGATTTTCCCTAATTATCATTGTTTGTTCAATGTGATCGTACTTGTCCCTACAATTTCATTAGTGCGCAATGGAATAATAATAATAAATGCAATAACAAAGAACAAGCACATGCACAATATCAAATATAACGTGGTTCAAAACTCTAATTCATACTCTACGGTGATCTTTAAGGCGGATCACTCCCACAACAAAAGCTTCACTAGCTTTTCTCCTTTTGACTCAATACCAAGGTGGATCAACCTTCTTATAACCAAATACAAGCTACAATGTACAAATACAAAAGTATTTCAAGCAAATGGAAATACAAGTAAAAAAAACTTTTCAAAGAGTGAATGCTTGAGCACTTATAGCTTTGGTAGTTTGGATGGCTTGAGGGTGTGGATTGCAGTAACCGATCCCCTCCAAGTTCACCAAGAACCAGCATTTTCAACTCTCTCCTGAGCTCTCCTTAAATAAAGTCTTCTTGAGCTAATTTTCTGTCACCAGTCGACTAATATTACCCATCAGTCGATTAGTGTCGTATCCGTTGTGAGACAATGGCTCTCTAACGGATAGATCCACGTCAGATAAGTGGCACCAGTCGACTGGTGTCCATCACTAGTCGACTTCCATATTCCCCAGTCGACTACCATATTTTCTATTCTCTGGCCATAATTTACCAGTCAGCTGACCATTATACTAGTCGACTGTCTTTCATCAGTGGACTAACCAAACATGTCAGTCGACTGCTTGAGCACAAGCTACAGTCGACTCCAACTCAACTGCCTTCAACTAGGCGACTGGCCAACCATGTCAGTTGACTAATAAACCTCAAATCTGAGGTTTACACTCCTTCACACTTGTGACTCCCCTTTGCCTAGATCTCAGTATTTAAGTCACTTCCATCAACCTCACGCCTTCATGCGCTAGCTTTCAAGTGTTTCCATCGATCTAGTCATGCTATCGGGTGTCCACCGCCATGAACCATGTTCTTGGATTTTTAGGTCGCCAAGACTACACACTTGGACTTACGTCGGCTAAGACTACACACTTGGACTTTTAGACTGCCAAGACTATACACTTAAACTTATGTCTGCCAAGACTACACCTTTAGACTTTCCCTTTGCCAAATCGCAACTTAGACTTTCCTTTGCCAAGACTCCACCCTTAGACTTTTCCAAGGCTCCACCCTTGGCCAAGTCTCCACCCTTTTCCAAGGCTCCACCCTTAGACTTTCCCTTTGCCAAGTCACAATTTAGACTTTCCTTTGCCAAGGCTCCACCCTTGGACTTTTCCTTTGCCAAGTCGCAGCTTGGACTTTCCTTTGCCAAGACTTTACCCTTTGCCAACTCCATATATCCATACTTGGACTTCTCTAATTGCCAACTCCATGTTGGACTTTCTCTTTTGATACATATAGTCAAACCATATTGTCAAACATGTTGACCAATCTTATGTTGTCAAACATCAAAACTCAACTCGAGCTCAACTCGAGTATGGTCAATAGTGACCTGGGCCGATGATGCGACCTGGGAATTTTGGGATCCTCAGATGATGACGACATGAGGATGGGTTCTCTCCAAACCGTAGCAGTAAGAGATGGTCTTCTCTGGTTCTCTTTCCTGCCAAAGTTAACACTAGGTCAAACGGTCGCCGGTTTCCTGGCTAACGGCCTTCTAATGCCTAAGTCAGAGCTTGTCGGTGGAAGAAGAAGAAGAAGACTAGAGAAAAATGTAGAGGAAAGTAGAGAGTAAGAAGTGCATGTTCAACCTCTTTTAGCGTGTGTCTTCTCCTTCCTCCTTATACATGTGAAGAGGAATCTTTTTTTCTGCCTTTTCCTTCCCATAATCCCTTCTCCTTCTCTGACAAGGAGGCATCTGATGAACCGCAATCATCGTGGGAATAACAGATGGCATCACGCGACGTCTTTGTTAGGCCGTTAGAGAAAAAGCATCTTTCCTGTTATAGCATGAGGCGTCCCTTTAGCTGTCGTCATGGGTAATAGTTTCCCCTTAATGATCGTGGGTAGTGGTCCCTTTTATTTCTCAACAACCTTGTAGTTGCATAGCCTCAATTACTTGTGGAAAGGAATCTTCAATGGGTCCCTTCTGAAGAGAATGCGAGTCCACTCGCAATGCCGAGCCGTTTGACATGAGCTCGGAGATCTGTCTAACTGCCGAGCTGTTCGTCCCTGGCTCGGGGATCTGTCTGACTGCCGGACTGTTCATCCCTAGCTCGAGGGATCTATTTGACTGCTGAGCTGTTCGACCCTGGCTCGAGAATTTATCTGACTGCCGCTGTTTGACTCTGGCTCAGGAATTTATCTGACTGCCAAGCCGTTTGACTCTGGCTCAGGAATGTATTTACTAGTTGAGTCATTCCTCCTCGGCTCGGGAATATACCTGCCGGCTGATCTATTCTTCTTTGGCCCGGGAGTCTGTCTACCAGCCGAGCCGTTCTGCTTTAGCTTGTCCAACTTTTTCTTGTTTGGGCTTAACTCTATGAGTATGATATCACTTGAGTCATTCTCATCTGGCTTAACCTCTCTCTGACCCAAATATCTAAGGAGATCCTGTTGACTTTGCTTGACCATCCTCTTTTCCTTAATTCATATTATAAAATGAAAATACAGCAGTATCATTAGCCACCCCCTCAAAATAGTCAGACTGAGTACACAGTCTGACTTCATTAATAATTTTCATTTCATTTCATCCCGGCATCTCTACCTTAGGAGTAGGATTGCTGAGTTTTGCTCTTACAGTTACTTCATTCGTTGCCACATGGGCCTCCTTCTATTAAGAATCTGCAGCGGGCGGTGTGCCTTGTTGGGTTCGGCCTTTTTAGGAGTTAGGGTTATAAACGCCTCGCTTCGTGCGGCTAACCCTTCTATCCTGACCCTTCGTCTACTTTGTTGCTTCGAGCTTCTGACATTCCGCTTGTTTCGCGGTCTGTCTTCTTCACTTCTTCTTCAGCTTTCTACTGCGATTTTTCACCTGCTCTAAGTGGTACCAATTTCTCGTCCAACTTCCACTTCTCAGTAGGGTCGTCTCCTTACCAGTAGCTCTGATGGCATCTACCCGTGTGACGAACCCTAGGATTTCGACTCGTACTCCTTGGTATGAGACCACACCTTCTCGTATAGATAGAAGTCACCCCTTCCATGTCCAGAAGAGGTCGTATATTGAGAAGAGTATCAAGTGTTTTTATGCTCTGCCAAACTAGAGACCTCATCGTCCGCCCCCAAACCAGTATTGCTTCTTTTGGTATCAACTTACGAGTGGCCTCCGACTTCCCGTTCCACAAGCCTATTTTGATATCTTAGATTTTTACCAAATAGCTGTGAACCAATTAGCCCCCCCAATGCTTTTCGTATCTTGGTGGGGACTATTATCGTTTTCGGCAATTTGGAAATTCCCCTTTCTCCTCTTCTTTTTCACAGCCTATTTCAGCTGAAGATAGCTGACGACGGGATTTTTTATTTCTCAGGTAGGCCAGATTGCCAATTTTTGAAGGGGATGCTCTCTTCCAACAAGGGATGGAAGGACCAATATTTATTTGTTGAACTTCCATCTCCTCTACCCCATTCCCTGTACTGGCATACCGACCTTCCTGAACTTCCCTGCTTTCGAGAAAGCCGAGCTAAATGCTCTTTTTCTTCCGTGAAGGAGCTTCTTCTGAACAATCAGTATGACACCAATATGCTCATTGAAGATAATCTCCTAGGCTACTTCCACCTCTCGCCTTTTGTGCCGAATGACGCTGTTCTCATAGGTATGCAACTTCTACAGTTCGTCCTTCTATACTATTTTATATTTCTTCTTTCTAATGTATATGATCGGCAGATGACTTGATGCACAAAGCTATGATAAATGCGCTAGAGGGTGGGGAAGAACAAGCGGTTGAGAAGAGCCCACTGAAAAAGAAAGGGCTGACTGCCCCAAAGAAACCGGCCGGGAAGAAGAGCCCTGTAAAAAGAAAAAGGGCTTCTTCCCTGATCTCCAAGGCAGCGATTTTGGCTATAGAACCAGCTCCTTCACCAGATAATTCCCCCTTTACTGTCCAGCTCTTTTGTCGCTACTTGCCCTTATTCTCTTGAGGACCAGGATCTTCCTATCGTCGGATAACATGTTTTTGATTTGCATGGGAGAGAGAAAATTCTCTTACCCTCTCTTCCCTCTCTTTCTCCTTCTCAGGCTTGGCAAATTCTCAACAGGAGGAGCTGGATCCCCGATTAGAAGGGATGAGCCAAGCATTGGAGCTGGTAAGTGTTCTGATTTTTCCTTGTTAAAGTTTCCTATTAGTAACCTCTTCATCTTTTTCCTGAATTGATATCTGGAATAGGCGACTACTAACTTCCAGGAGCTACAACACTCCTTATCAACGTATGAAAGAGCTTTTCTTCAGCAGGCAGAGATTTTTCAGGCATAATCTACTCAATCTGCACAGGAAACCTCCTCCTCCAGAGAGGATACTTTAATAAAAGAGCTTGACTCATGTCGGGCTCAATTGAGGGATATGAAGAAAAAAGAAGAAGTGGATGCACAAATAATCTCTAAGCTGAGGGGTCTATTGGCCAAGGAAATCCACAAAACTTTTACTCTAGAGCAAGAAAAATTTAGAATTCAGTCTCAAGTAGAATGTCATCAGGCTTCTCTCCAAATGACCCGGTGGGAAGTCACATGCTGCTTGGAACACATGGCTTTCATCAGTGACACCTCTCGGAGCATCACCCAAGATGCCCTTGCCGCGATAAAAATTCTGCAAGAAAGGAACCGATCATATGCTCAAGATATATCAGCTTTAGCAGGATATCTGAGTCAGAATTCTTTTGTACGCAGGCATTTACGAGAGGAGCAGAGCAGCCAGGAAGGATGGCCTCAGAGACAACAAGAGATATATGAAGTTCGTCTGAAAATGTCTTTTATGAAGGATTTAGAGGGGTTGTTCAACAATATATGGACAATGGCTTTCCCCCTAATTCCCAACAGAATGCTCCTTTTTTAAGCTGGGAGGGGGCCTTTTGGATGTGCCCCTCTCATCTCAAGAGATTGTAACATTCGCTTTTGTAATTGAATCATGGCAATATGCTCTTTTTAATAAGAAATGGCTGATTTTAAATTGTCTCATGAGATGTTCTTCCTTTACACCCCGCATTAAATTTACACTGTCAACAATAATAAGATCTTAAATGAACAGCGTTCCAAGGTCTAACAAGATTGTTACCATCAACATCTTGAAGATAAGAAGTAGCATTAGCAACTCTACGAATGACTTTGTAAGGCCCTTCCCATTTAGGAGCTAATTTGTAAGGCTCTCCGGCAGGGTTTACTTTGCGCAAAACCAAATCACCTACTTGGAAGATTTTAGGGAGGACCTTTTTGTTGAATGCTTGCTGAATCCTTCGTTTATAGACCTCTGCTCTGATTCTAGCTCATTCTCTTTTTTCTTCTATTAAATCCAACTCCAAACTTCGTAATATCTGGTTATTCTCAGGGTTATAGGCTTGCATTCTGGCACTGTTTACCAAGGCCTCTGTAGGTAAAATGGCCTCGGTTCCATATACCAAGCTGAAGGGTGTCTCTCCAGTAGCCAACCTGGAGGTAGTTCGATATCCCCATAGGATTCCAGGTAATTCTTCAACCCAATTGCCCTGAGCTTCTCCCAATCTGGTTTTCAGCCCTTGCATAAGAATTTAGTTGGTTACTTCAACCTGCCCATTAGCTTGAGGATGAGCCACAGAAGTGAATGCTTGCTCTATGTTGAGGCTTTGACATCATGCTTGAATCTTTCTTCCCTGAAATTGCCTTATGTTATCACTGATCAGCCTTCTAGGAATTCCAAACCTACAGACAATGTTCTTTCATAAAAATTGTATCACTGCTCTTTCTGTAATCTTTGCTAATGGCTCAGCTTCAACCCATTTAGAAAAATAGTCAACTGCAACTAATAGGAACTTCTTTTGTAAGGGAGCAGTGGGCATAGGCCCTATTATATTCATGCCCCATTGATCAAAAGGGCAGGAAGATACTGTGGCCTTCATTAGCTTTGCAAGTCGGTCGGATCGATTACTATGTACTTGGCAAGCTCAGTAAGTCTTAACCAACTGAACCTCATCTTGATATAAGTGGGCCAAAAGTATCTAGATAATAACACTTTCCTGGTAAGGCTCTTCCTCCTAAGTTGTCAAGTCCCACGAATTAAATCTTATATATATATATATAATGATAATAATAATAATAATAATAATAATAATAATAATAATAATAATAATAATAATAATAATAATAAAACGGTAATTAAAAGAAATTAACTTAGTAAATTATTAGAGGGATAAATTGATAAGGTCTATAGTAATTAAGAAATTATGAACTTTTCTAGAATTTAGATTTTTATTTTTAACGGGGTAAGTTATATTCTTTTTCCAATTACCTTAAGATCTATAAATTAAAAACCCTAAACTATCTTTTTCATTCTTTCCACTCGTCTCTTTCGCCTCCCCGACTTCTTTCCTTTTTTCGATTTTCCGCCGAAGCCATCGCTTTCTCCCCCAAATCGACGACCGCTTCTTCTCCCGAACGCAGTTGCACTCCTCTTCCACCCGACGCGCGGCGACTGACCTCCGACAACGCGACGACCACCTGCTATCATTCCACGCCGCCGGAGCAGCTCAGATTTTCTCCAAAGGTAAGTAGTTCTTCGGTAGAGACAAAGGGGTTCGGCCAGCTAGGGTTTGGGACGGCGATTAGGTTTTTCGGCGAGTTGAATTTCAATTCCAAACGTTTCCATGATCCCAGTGATGTAGCGAACAGATTCTTCGGTTCGGATTGTGAAATTTTGGATGTTTCTTCTGTATGATTCTGTTTCGATATCAACTTTGGATTTTGGAAGAACAATAGGAAATTTCGGTTTAGATTTCTAAATTTCCTGGTATGATTCTGATGCTGTAGTGATAGCGGCTTTAATTCGTTTTGTTCGGAGTCCTTGCTGTGCCGAGTTTTAAATTGTGATTTGGGAGATTTTTAATTACTACGGATGCAGTGAATGAGTTGTTGTGGGATTTCCCTTTGATATGGATTTATGTTTCATGAAGTATGATGCTTTAATCGTCAATAACAGATACTTTGTTAGTTTAGGATTTATGGATTTATGGTGCTTTTGAGTTTTTGTTTGGATTGCTCTTGGGGATGGATTTATGGTTCATTAGGAGTATGATACCTCAATCTCTAACAACCGATACACTGTAGGTTAATTCATATTCCAGTTTAAAGTAGAATTGCAGTTACATCTTGTTGGGTGATACTTTGTGTTGATAGGAGTAAATGATCAACTTGAATTCCTTATGTCCGTATCTTCATATGTTGCTGTTTAGCAGAATATCAGGAGATTGAAGTTCAGAAATGTTTTTATTATTATTTATTTAGTTTAGAATTTTATGCAACGGATGAAGGATTCTATTTACAGTATAAAATGAGGATATGAGGGGACAAATATGACTGTATGTGATAGGAAACGACAGAAGTCTTACTATAGCTAACTGTATGTACATGGGCACGAGTGGTGCCTGGACGGGTTGGGCTCCCCGGGATGAGCTCCGGGGAGGGCCCACC
>JBAMHZ010352382.1:0-12556 GCA_037177395.1 Alpinia galanga
CGGTCGGCGACCGACGGTGGCCGGCAACCGACGGTGGTCGGTGACCGATGGTGGGCGGCGGCCGACTTGATAAGAGTATTTATATCTCAAATGGTAAAAATTAAAGGGTAATTTTAGAAAAAAAAATTACATAATCCCGAGAATCAACGAAAACTAAGTTTTTCGGAAGTTTTCCAATTCTCCCATACATAATCATTTTGCTGACGTGGCATGACATGTCAGGTATCTTTCATTACTTGGTAATCACTCAAATCTTGAACCAAATAAAATTTTTATTAATAACCTTAAATGAATAATTAAGATTATCAATAATCATCTTAAACTGAATGCACACTTATAATTTTTAAAAATTAATTTTTATTCTTTTATATAAATCTATTATTAGATTAGCCACCAGGCCCTCTCACCGAGAGGGCACCGGTTCAACTCGAGCATTGAGACAGCGATTCGAAATGAGATGTCTCTTAGGGAGAGGGAGGAAAAGAGAGGAGTTTTAAAGGCGATGTGACCTCTCTCTCTTATGCATCAAATTAAATCTATTTATATATGTTAATATTTATTTTGATCGTTTAATTGCACAACACTATTCTGTATTAAAGTGTTTAAGAATGAAAACAAATGAATAAGATTAAAATAAAAAAAAAAAGATAAGGATTGAGAGTCATGTCCTCGTCGTCTGCTCCAGCACCAACACGCTTACTTCCGCAGATGCTTTGCTTCCTCTCCCGTCTCACCTCATCTCCTTGCTATTTCTGATATTTTTTTTTAAAAAAAAATTAAAATATCTAATTTTTATATTTATCAAAACAGATCATTTCTAATTATATTCTTTATTTTATCATTTATATATAACAATTGAATTGATTTATTAATTCTTAACCATGAAATCTAAATTTAAAGATATAATTATATATTTTTTTTAAAATAAAAAATCTTGAACTTTTAAAATTCATAAAACATTTAATCGAGCTTCAAAAAATAAAAACGTTCTTATATCATCTTATTGTTATTTTTGAATAAATTTTTAGATCCCTTATAAATAATAAATTAATTTTTAAATTCTTTAATGATAATAAAATGAAAAGCATAATCGAAAATAATTACGAAATTTTATAAATATAAAAATTAAACTCGCTGTTGAAAAAATAAATTTGACCCAATTTCATCCCTTCCTTCTTCGGTAAGTATGACACAGAGCACCCTCCAGTCCCTGAAGTCAACTCGCCGGACTCCACGCTTCCTACAACCAATCATAGTCGAGGAAAATTCTGAGTTGATCTCCCAAAGTACACGTGTTTATCAGTAGCAACGCTCGTGGTAAAGGTCCCCTAGCTATCGCACACAGAATTTACCCGCCTGCTGTCTTCAATAGAAAAGCGGTGTTATGAGATTGGGTCGCATCTTAACCTTCGCTGGGAACATTAAATCTCTCTTAACAGAATCATTAAGAGTCAACCTAATTAACGGGCACATTTTCCGAGAACGTAGCTTCACGTGACATTTCAAAACTACTCGCCGGTTTACCCTGTTCGTGATTGAATATAAGGAAAAGGCCCACTCGTCGCGACCTGTGTAATTTTGTTTTTTTCCCGAATAATAAATTACTCATCTTGGCGGCCAAATTCTTCGATAAAACCCAGCGTGCCTTCTCCGCTCTCCCTCGTTCAATCTCCTGCGACCTTAAATTGCCTCCTCCAGTCTCTCTTCCACAGCGTTTCTTCATCCCCTTTGAGTCCTTGCTCGGCCATGGCGAGGAGCGTGTTGGTCACCGGCGGTGCCGGGTACATCGGGAGCCACACCGTGCTGCAGCTTCTCCGCGAAGGGTTCAACGTCGTCGTCGTGGATAACCTTGAAAACTCCTCCGAGGTCGCCGTCCAGCGAGTCGCGGAACTCGCTGGAGGTTTTGGCAAGAACCTTGCTTTTCACCGCGTAAGCTTGATTGCCTCTTGTTTTATTGTTCGCTGATTGGATATTTGATTTTTTTCCCTCTTTTTTTTTTGTTTTTGTTTTTTATATGATTAGAGCTTTTGAGAAAGGAAGTGACAATTATGTGTTGAAAAACTCGATTTTTAGATGAGTTTTGGAAGTGGGGATTGGTGGTTTTTTTTTTTTTTGCTACTAAAAGTCTTTGGAATATTGAACTTTGGTGAGGGAATTTGCATTTACCTTTACCCTTTTCTGATTCGAAAGGATTTCTCGTCTAAAAATTTTGATTTTTTGCATCGAAGATTAAGAAATTGTATAAGTAGGGTTCTTGGGCCCCCACCCCCCTTCCTTCGCTGTTGCATCATTTTTGATAAACAAATCAAATTGGTAAATGAGATATTTGAATTTTCTGACTTACTAAAGTGGAACTAGATTATTTGGGGAAAAACAATTAGTGAATCATAATTTCATGGCAACAAGTTATAGCTGTGTGCAGCGTGCTTGTGTATTCTTTTTGTTCTGAATGGCTAATCCTTCGTTATCCCGTAGTTTCTGATGCATGTTTGGTGTTAGTTAAGTTTCTGGTGGAAGAGAATTATGTTTTCTATCCTTTTTTATTGTGCTTGCATCCAATTAGTCATATGAACGTTAATTTATGCAGATTGATATTCGAGATAAAGAAGCGTTGGAAAAAGTTTTTTACACAACAAAGTAAGTTCTTTTCCCCTTTGATGAATAAGCTTGTTCGTTTCCCATCTGTATTTCTATAATAAAGCTGTTTGTTTACAATCGCTTTGATAAACTTTGAAGATCCCCCTCTGCAAATTTCAGATTATTTTATTAGAGTTATTTTTCACTCTTCAATCTTCATGGACTGTCCCTCTTCTCTGGTGCTTCAGTTTTTTATCCGTGTTTTCTGATTTTTCTTTTTGGTACTAGTTTCTCAAATTGTTTTTTTTTTGTTTCTTGTTTTTAATTTTCTCTCCTTGTTTGCATTTTTTTGGTGTCTATTTTTTTCCTTATTGTGTTTGGTTTTCTGTTTTTATTTAAATTTTGTGGTATTTTTTCTCCTCTTTTGATTTGCTGAATTCTTCTTAATTTTATTTTCTTCCTCTGATTTATGTAGTACACTCTAGTTATTAAATTTGAATTTAATGAGATTATACATCTAAGCAGCTTAAATTGTGATAGTAAAACCTAAGAGTGCTTGCACCTTTTAACAACAATGGTCAAAGACTAGGCATCGTTTTTTATTTTTCATCTGGATTGGAATTTAGATGGAAGAGTAGAGGTTTAGGGATTCCAATATTCTTCCAAAGAAATTGTTCTGATTCTAAGATATTAGAATGTTGTGGTGGACTTGGTATAATTAATTTCACCGTTTAATTACTTAAAATTCTGAGTACAAACAGGAATGTGTCTTTTGTGGATTGTCATAATTTTGACTTGTTGTCAAGTAAATAAATTTTTTAAAGTCTTTCTTTTGTTGAAAAAAGATTTTGAATGATCAGAATGAAACTCACAGATAGTATTAGTAACCTTGTAAATAGAGTACATAGCTGTAAATAGATTCAGAAATCAATGCATAACATGTGTGAACTATGATCAGCAAAGTCACAAAGAACAGAACCATTCTTCACCATAAGACACCAAACTTCAGCTGATCAGCTCACAGCCAGTACTGCAGATAGTTCTGGAGTTCAACCTGCTGTCTAGATTACTAGCGTCCTTAGTTTTTGCAGAGGTTGGATGTAATCTAGCATATGCCTCCCTTTTCACATGAGCTTGCAAGTAGCCAATAAATCTAACTACTTATTAAATAGACCATTTGATTACGTAACCTGACCATCAAAGCTTTGATGTCCTGAAAGGAAAAAAATCAGGCATGAATAAAGGTATTCATGACCTCAGATACTTAAGGATGAACAGTGTCCCGCCACTGTATCCAATCATCAACAGATGGCAATTCCTCTCCATGGATGCAGAAATGCAGAAAACATGCCCAACAAACTTGCCAACCTACTTTGTTCATTTAGCAGTTAAAAAATAGATGATGGCTCAATTCAACCTCATTCTCCTTCTGATAATGCTCACAAATTATACTAGGCATGTGAACACTGTTTCTCAAGATAATAACACAAGTCTACAAGTATGGCCAATTGATTTCGTGATATCCAGAATGCCTAATCCTCCAAACTTAGCGGGAATAGAAACAATTCACCGTGTGGTAAGACAATTTGATCTACTAGAGTTCTGATCACAGTCAAACTACAGGAAAGTCCTTTGAATTCTATTGGTAGATTGCCCAGCTAGGAATGAGGTATACCTGGAGTGTGTAGAAAAACATGGTGGTAAGAACACTGTTAATATTACGGTGAGTTTCATCATTGATAAGAATGTTTTATACTAGGTACCAAATTGCACGGAAACCTAGAGGGCAATTAATCCAAATATTTCTTGGTTGAGCAATGCAGTCAAAACTTAAAGCCCAAATAACTTGCAGAGAATGGCTTCTAAGGCAGTTACAAATGCTAGGAAATGACTCCCCAATATTAGTGGAAGGACCAATGCATGAGGTGGAAGATGTCTACATGTTGATCCTGCTAGAATAAGGATATGGAGATTCTGAACAGAAGTCAGATTTGCTTTGGAAAAAGAAATAGGTGTAAGAATCTGGAAAGTAGACTTATAACAGTCTTGCGCAATTCCACTAGTCCACTCTGCCAAATGCCCATGGGCCAAGATGCAGTGGAGTTAATTTGTAAGCAGGACGAGTATAAAGGGTGATAATGAGTGGCTCTAGTGGAGACCCCTATGACATGTAAGCCGGTTACCAATATGGCCATTGAATGTTTTTGCATGTCTTGCAAATGCATGTCTTGCAAATAGTCATAGTCTGATCTTACATTTTATACCTTTGTATTCTTCCATGTCTTGAGTCATAATCATGGAATCTAACATGCCAGTAGATATCTTACTGACTTTTGAATTTCCTAATAGGGACACCAACTTCATAAAATAATGCTCTCATTTCTATCTGCAGGTTTGATGCTGTCGTACATTTTGCTGGTCTAAAGGCTGTGGGAGAAAGTGTTCAGAAACCTTTGCTTTATTACAAAAATAATATCATTGGCACAATTACTCTTTTGGAAGTAATGGCTGCACATGGCTGCAAGAAGGTACATTTTCAATGAGATTTCTTTGCTAGATTTTGCTTAGAAGACTAAGAAATTCATATAATTGAGACATGAAAAAGTTTCAGTGCTGTGAAATAATTATTCTTGTCTTCTTGGAGATGGTGGCTGCATGTTCATATTTGTCTATCCAATTATGGGATTCCTTTCCAGTTTCAGATATATAACTGATAGGTGAAATACTTCACATCGGTATCTCAAAGAAACTAAACACTTCTACATTATTTTAATAGGAGACTGCAGATTTAAAGGATGATATGCTTGTTATATATCTGAGGAATTTGTATCTTTTAGAGATCTTCACAAATCAACCAAATTTCTTGTATTTTATTTCTTGTCAACATCTGAGATTATAGCCTGGTTCTTGATATGGATATTCCAGTTGTTACATTGTCTTTCTTCTCTTTTCTTATTTTACTCCGTATAGCTGAAGAAAAGAGCATTTTAAAGATAGCTGCATAGGTTACTAGTGCATCGTGCAACTACATTAATTTATGCAAGAGGATTGCATTGAGTACACATTTTGGCTCATCAGGCAGTTAGGTGACACAGAAGTTTTCATACCTATTATAAGGGCTGCTTAGGATTACACAATATTAACCAAATCCTTGGCTGGTTGAGGTCCAAGTCAAGCCCAAATCATTACTAAATTAATCAAACCATTATGTAGGATTTCATGCATAGGTCAATATTTAAAAACATCCATTGCTATTTGTAATTATTCATGTTATGTGGTTCGCTTAGGTTACAACAACAATAACCAATTCTTATCCCACTAGATGAGGTCGACCATATGGATCCTTCTATGCCATTAAACTTTATCTCCTATTATATCATCATCTATACTTAAATAAATTTTATCTTATTTTATTATTGCTAACTAAGTCTTTTTTGGTCTTCCTCCTCCACATTTGATGTGTGTATTTGTCATAATTTTACATCGCTTAACTAGAGTATTATTGGTCATCTAAAGTTCATGTATAAAATTTTTTATATGAATTCTAAACTGATTTGGTTCATTAGTTTAATACAGTAAGTGATAAATGCAACTTCTTTTGATGGATTGCTTAGGTTGTTGATTTGATATTAAGTAAATGGAAATTTATACAAGTTATACACAACCTATGCATTATTGTAATTATGAATAATATGGAATATTTATTATATGTGAACGAAATATGCACTCATATGTCCATTCACATACTTGCTTTATGCAGTGAGTGACTGGAGTACATACCATCTGCATATACCTTTTCGAACTTCAAGTGTCTTTAAGTTGTACAACTTTTGTAAACTATGTGGGCAAAGCAACACAAACTAACAACAAATATTCAAAGTTGAAAATCACCATAATTCTGACCTTTTGGTCTTAATTTGCTATTTGATTGATTTATTATATTCTAAATTAATATTTTTATATGATCCACAGCAATCTCTTTCTCCAACAAAACTATCTGCATTTCAGGATGTTTGTGTTTTTCAGTAATTGCTTGTAGAATATGAAAAACGTGGGGAAAACCATATTAACCCAAAGTTTAAAAAAAAAAATCGAAAATTAGTTAGGTCACTGATCTTTATTGCTGCAGAATCATTCATCTTAGATCATGTGCTATATTATCACATTATCACATAGAGATACAACAGACTAGGCTCTTTTCCCTTGAAAAAGATGCATTCATCTCCTCATCTGTGATGAAATCTTCTCTTGCCCCTTAGTTATTTGATCTATATATTTCTTTCATCATTTGGCACATTTGGGTGATTGCTTTTTGAAACTTTTCAGCTGGTTTTTTCTTCATCAGCTACTGTATATGGATGGCCGAAGCATTTGCCATGTACTGAGGAATCACCTTTACAGGCAATGAACCCCTATGGTCGAACTAAGGTTTCTTCTTTCTTCTTGGTCCTGATTTCTTAGTTTCACTACATTCATTCAATTCAATTTGATGGTCTTTATATAAATTTGCAGCTTACAATTGAAGAAATATGTCGGGATGTTCATTGCGCAGACAATGATTGGAAAATAATGCTTCTAAGATACTTCAATCCTGTTGGAGCTCACCCGAGTGGACATATTGGTGAAGATCCTCGTGGAATTCCAAATAATCTCATGCCATTTATCCAGCAAGTTGCTGTCGGGAGGAGACCTTCACTAACAGTATTTGGAACTGACTATTCAACCAAAGATGGAACAGGGGTATTGTATCTCAAATAATATATTAGTCTTTCTATATGGTTAATATTGTTCAAGTATTTGCAACTACATTTATCATTTTATCCTCCTGTCATCAGCTCGATAGAACCGCTACTGAGTTAGCACAAACTGTTATGTTAATTGTGTTTGGTGTCTGTATACTAGATTATAAGCTTTCTTGGGAAAGTGCTTTCACTATGAGATTAAAGAATGAAAACAGATAAGTGACTTATAATGCAGGTTATATTAAGATTTGTTACATTCTGCTAATGATTTAGATCTTTTAGTAATGATCTTAAACGGATAGGAATGTCTAGATCTTTTTAGTTATTTAACATTTGATCTTGTGTTTCTATGCGTTTATTCCACATGCTACTTCATTTTTTTTCACAATTGTTATAATAAAAGGCTAAGCGCCTTAATTCAACAGCATGAGTTATACCTTAGCCAGCTTGCTTAAAAGTTTGCCTTCATGACTTAGGTGAGAGATTACATCCATGTGGTTGATCTAGCAGATGGTCATATTGCTGCCTTAAAGAAGTTCTTTGAGGATCCCACCACAGGTGAGCATGCTCCGCGATTGGAATCCATAGCTTGTTTTCTTGTATTTGTCGGTCAATTTGGTTTCATTAAATCCTTAGTCACTGATTGTTTATTTACCTTTATTGATGGCTAGGCTGTTGTTTATTCTTTATGTATGCAATATGGAATCCATGAACTTGAGCTATCTTTTGGTTATTCATTGAGAAAAGAAAAAGGTTTCAAGCAATATTAGAAAGAATAGTTTGCAATTCGACACTGGCTTTTACTTTCACATTCAGATTCAAGCTATCCGATAACATTGTCTATTGGTAAAGCAAGGTTATTCTAGTTCGAGAATTGATTTGCAAGCTATTAAAATTGAATAGAAAGTGTACTTTTAAACTCTAACATAAAATATTTCTAAATAACTACTGAAACAGGAATTCTTATGATAAATACCATCTGTTACAAAGTCATTATAATGTCTGAGTGAAGCATTTTTCTTACATGTCAGTTAGTCATTTTATAATGACTTTGTGGCTGGAACAGTTATTAGTGATGGGATTTACTCAGAAAAGATTTGTTTAGCAATAGTGTGCTGAACTACTCATCCCACATCGATGTATTCGGTCACATGCTGGTAACAAGGCATGTGATTTGGTGAGTTCAGAATTTTGACTAGTGTAGCAATTCAATGTTAAATTGGAACATTCCTTGTTGTGAAGATCTGATACGGCAGGTAGAATAATTTCATTCAAGGTTGCAAAGATCTTGCTCTGTTGGGTCTGACAAAATTGTTCTAATTGCAGGCTGTGAGGCTTATAATTTAGGAACTGGAAAGGGGACATCAGTGTTGGAAATGGTGGCAGCATTCGAGAAGGCATCTGGCAAGGTATTACAATATCTCACACATGTCAATCGGTTATTTGACAACTTGTTTGTATTGCGATTGCTGACAAAGCAAAATTCAATACTGAGAATTCTGATGACAAAGAAATTTGCAACTTCTTCCAAGTACAATGCTCACTCTATTAGTTGTTCATTTGGTCTTTCTTGTTAGTCTCTGACGCAATATTATTTCAGAAAATTCCTCTGATCCTGGCTGCGAGACGGCCCGGCGATGCTGAAATCCTTTATGCCTGCACTGCCAAAGCTGAGAAGGAACTCAAATGGAAGTATGCACAAGATTAGAGTCTGCCCTTGTTGCCTCATCAATGAATTTCATTTTTCCTTATAATAAGACCATGGTTTTTGCAGGGCCAAGTATGGCATTGAAGAGATGTGCCGCGATCAATGGAACTGGGCGAGCAAGAACCCCTGGGGATATGGGTTGCCTGATCCTCTAAACTGAAAAAGAAAAACAAAAAGCACAGCTTCCTTATACAATACCCGCAGTTCTTCTCTGAAGCCTGGGCAACTTACAAACTAAAAACCTCAAATAGATGTGGCATAGGTCCAGCCAGATGATCCTTGAATAAGTGAAGCTCCTTCATGTTTGAAGCCATTATATTCAGATGGCATCTTTACTTTTATTTTATAGGAATATTTTTTCTTCCTCTTTTTTTTGCTCATCTCTCCCTCTCTTCACCCATTGTTCTATACCAATTGTCATCAGGACAAATGACCATCTTATACATGATCTATAAGAATTATAGCAAAACATTTTCTTAAGATTGTTCTCTGCATGTGTTTTTTTTTCCCCTGAAAATGATGCTAGCAAACAGGACACAAGATTCCAGGCCATGTAGTGATCCTGGAGAAAGCGTATTTCAGGTCATCAAGTGTCATGAATCCAGGTTTTGCAGATTTTGGGATTTCAACTGATAATGTGGATAGAGTAACACAATGTCTTGTGGATTCAAAGGACTGGAATCCAGAGCATTTACTGTTTGGACTTGAGGCTTAACTTTCAGCAACAAAGCTAAGTCCTTGAGTCCTCTACACATTCATAATAAGCTGCTGTAGTTTGATTATATAGGTAAAACTCCCAATATTTGTTGTTCCTCTAGATCATTCATCCTTGTAATGTTCTCTCACAAGGGAAGTATTTCAGCCATACTATGTTGTCCTTGGAAGACGACATGAAGAACACATCAACACGAAAAATGAAATGAAGTTACTATTGTACCAACCGCATTGTTTCAGTAATAAGCCGACATTGAAGGTTTCTGTTCATATCACATGTACAATGAGACCACAAGAAACAGAATAAAACAGTGACTGTACAGACTAGGATATCTTGTATGAATATAAACGACCAAGGTTTCTATCCATATCACACGTACAATAAGGCCGAGCAATAGTCAATAAAGCAGAGACAGTAAGAGATAATACATTAACATAAACTGGAAAACGGAAGGTGCCGCTTTCACTTCTTCAACACGCTGGAAAAGTTTAAAGAAAATCAATAAGCAACAGATAATTGTGCAACTAACTTTTAGGATTGTTTAGTAGTTGGAAGTGCAGATGATTTGCAACACTGGGTGGTGCACTACCTTCTACTTCCATGACAAATTATACAATTAAGCATACAAAAATACATTATTCGATCAAGAAGTTTCTATGCAATCTGGGGATTTGAAACAACGGCGCATGATACACTCAATGATTTTGTTATCGTGAAAGTTAATTCAGGGAGCGAAACTTACTTGTACAGGTAAGCTGCAATACCAAGAATAATGCATAACAAAATGATGTCAATGCAAAAGTTGCGACTGGATCGTAGCTGAGAAAGATATCCAGATTACTTATTAGAGCTGAATGGTGACATGTGCCTCCAATATCAACAATGCTACATCTTATATAAAGTTATAAATATACCTGATTAACAGTCTCCTTGAGTCTGACATTAGTGTTTTTCAGGTCTGAAGTAGCCTTGTCCACCTGTTTGTGCACATTTTAGTTGTAATTTCATATGGTTCTATGCTTCACTTGTTATAATAGAACTAAGTATACAGGAAATAAGATATCTGACCTTACTGTCAATTTCATCCATTAAAGGAACTTGCCTGTCAAGTTCCTGCGTGATGCAAGAAAATTAGTATTTATTCAATCACATTTACGTTCCCACAGTTCCCAGGGCAAAACAATCATCCAACCTCATTTATATCATGAGCCATATTTTTCAGTGTATTCAGACCTTCAGATATAATGTCTAAGCCTTGATCCTGCAAAAAGATTCCTCATAATAAGTTTACAATCATAATGATGTTAATGTTAATATTCTTTTTCCATAAAAAAATTGCTTCAAGGTACAAACACTCAGCCCATGAACAAGATAATTGCAAGCCGAACAAAATAGGATGTGATAATGGCAACTTAAACAGAAAGAAACAATAGGCCCGATCCATGAACTTCACCTGCATTTAGTGCATCTTATACTCTTGTGCACCTTATACAGAAAGGGCAATATCTGATATTGGTGAAACTTATGGGAAAAAAACAAGAACTAGAAAGTATCTGTTTCATTTGACGCATCTCATACTCTTGCCTAAATTGGTTTGATTCTTCAGTCTGCTGAAAATACTCACTCTGAAATCTTCCATTTGGAACAAGTCAAATTCATTTAGCAAAAATCTTGTTATGCGAATACAAATCATATAAGGAAATAATTTTCAATAAGAAAAAACATGACTGGAGATAGTGTGGTATATAGACCATGGCATACTGGTTTAAACCAAAAATTCATTACATAGTTTTAGTTCAGTATCTACTCCAATGATGTGCAGATTAACATACACACAAAGGTACCACTAGTAGTGCTAACATTCAAATAGAATTTCCTTCTCCAAAAACAAATGGAATATAGAAAGGGATATTCACTTAACTATTAGGCTCTGATTGTTTGCTAATAAGACTTGTCAGTAAAATATTTTCTAGGAAACACCTTTTTAGGAAAAAAAAATAGATTCTCTTCTACAGCTTGGGAGTGATTAAAATTTGTTAAAAGTTATTTACACAGCAGAAAATAGTTTCCCAATCGCGAACCAATCCAATTGGAGCGGCTGGACCAGATTGGTTAGGTCAGGCTGATGAGTCACTCAAGTCAATGTAGGTCAACCATTGGGACAGGCCTATCTTCCAGTTGAGTTGAACAGGCTAAGCAAGTCAATGGTCGGGCCACTCAGCCTGTTTGAATCTCCCAATGCACACGAACCAACCATCCTTATCGATCCGGCAAGTCTGGCTCAATTGGCCCACCCAAAACCTCCAACCAGATCAGGCCCATTGAGACTGCCTAACCCAACTAACTCACCCAAACCAAGGGGACATCTAGACCCGATTGATCGACTTATTCTAACTATCTCACTATTTATCCTAAGCAATTCATCAAGGTGAGTGACTTGAATTAGGCAATCTAGTCACTTTGTAACCTAGGCACAATGTTTGAATTTCCGACCCGTGCCAGGCGAAACGGACGGAATTTATCGTTTCGCTCGCCGCTCGCCGCCCGGCACCAGTACGATGGCCGCAGCGCTGTAGACATCGCGCAACCTCCACGGGGGCCGCGGAGGAGTTGCATGGCCACCATAGAGGCTCCGACGACGTCCTGTGGGGGCTGCGGTAGCGCCCCGCGACCTCCACAAGGGCCGCGACAGTGTCCTGCGACCTCCGTGGGATGGAGGTCGGGCGTCGAGGCTTAATTAAATTTTGAACTTTAGGAAAATTAAAAATTAATTGACTTAATAATCAACTCCTCAACCTATAATTCAAACTATAC
>JBAMHZ010352601.1:0-11098 GCA_037177395.1 Alpinia galanga
CAAGATAATGCCATGATCTGCAGTGATCACCTAACTTATGACGTCAGAATCCATCGCAGAGGCTAATGAACCAGAACATATGAAGATCTTGTTAATATTAACACGCATCAGATGACTGTTGGTATTATCGACGGTGATCCTCCGATGCTTAAGTTAGATTCCCGGCAAAAAAATAGTCACTTAAGTTAGATCCCCGGTAGAAAAGTAGTCATGAACAATAGTAATGGTCAAGCCCAAGATAATGGAAGAAGTTGAATCCTTTTCATGGGTGTACCTGGTCCTCTATATACAGAATCCATTGTACGAAAATAATCTCTGATGCTCTCTTGACAATGAATTGTACCAGTTAGTTAGGAGATAAAATCTGTAAGAAATTTCAACGTAGCTTTCCATGTGATTAGAGATGATTATAGGGAAAAAGTTAATGAGAGACCAGATGTGATCGAGAAAGCATCTTTTGGGAGGGTCCCCTCCCTCAACTTCATATTACTGGTCTATCGAATCAGTTCCTGGGATTTTCGGTCACTTCTTGTCCTCCTAAGTTGTTAAGCTCTTGGATCGCTTCTCGTCCTCTCAAGTTGTTTTTTTGCCCTCCAAGATAGTTAGGCTTTCAGGTCATTTCTCATCCTCCTGAGTTATTAAGCTCTCAAATTATTTCTCATCCTCTCGAGTTGTTAGGCCTCCAGGTCACTTCTAGTCCTTCCGAATCGTCTGACCCTCAGGTCGCTTCTCGTTCCCACTTCTTTTATGATTTGACTCGTGTAGTATTTTAACGGTAGCATCTTGTGTGACAGAGATGTGCCATTTAACGAAGGAAACAACCAGGATGTTAGAATTCGATGCTTTTCGTCCTTTCATGGTTCATTGAATCCAGCCTTAAGAGTATCACTTTGCAGTGGTGTCTCACAGGGAGAGCCTTGCTTGCGGCTCACCTCGAGTTGTTCTTTGTTTGTTGGTCTTATATTAGTAGTAGTGTTCGTTTATTCTCGTTTTGAACGTGCCCTCTGTATTGTATTGTCGGCTCATATGTTTTTATTTTGAAGGGGAGTTTTTAATTATTATCGTATAATTTAAAAGTCATGAATTTGAATCAGTATATTCTTTTTTGAAATCTCATATTAATGAAAGTATATAGCATTTAATTTTTTTTCTAATCTAGCACAATTTTATGTTAAAAATTTAAGATTCACTTAATTTTGTGTGTTGATGAGTTAGTTCTCGTACCCATTTAGATTGAAAAATGCATTTCCAAATACTCACTCCATTTTGTTGAATAAATTATTTATATTAAAGAAAATTATTTCTTCAATATTTTGCTAAATATAAAAATTATATTGAAATCTTTGTAGGTGTATTAAACTAAATCTAATTTAGTAAAAAATATTATTATATTAAAATATTTATTGGTAATTTAATAAAAAAGAAATATTAACTCTAATACTTATATACAGCTATAATTGTAACTACTATATTAATTTTTATTAAATTGAAACAGCTTTAATTTAATTTAAATAATCTTAATTAAATGAAAACTATAATAAGAGCACGCTTTGTGTGTGTGTGTGTGTAGATTCTCCTCCCCTCTTCGTTCTTCGCCGTCTTTCTCACTTTCGATCTCAAGACCTGCTCGTCTTCCTTCACCGAGGTAGATTTTCTTTCGCTTAAATTTCCAAGTTTGACCATTCCGCGATCTAATCAGATTCAAATGCACTCAGTTTGCGTGTATGAATCATCTTCCAGTGGCTCGATGACTTTGTATTGTGCTTCGCCCATGTAGATTCTTCCGTTGCCATCTCTTTTCCCTTTTTTTGATATAATCTGTCTGTTTTCAGCTGTAAATATCTTCCAAATCCAGTTTTTTTTTTCTGAGAAATTTATGGAAAAGTTGGATTTTTGGGATGGTATGTTCTAAGTTTTGGGGAGTTTGCGCTTGAATCCGAAGCATGAAGACGGAAGCTAGTGAATCTCTTTGGTCCTTGTCGTCCTTGTTCTCGATGATTGTGTTTATGCGATGAAATTGTCTTTTTTCCGGCTACGATGGTTGATCTCTACCTTAGTTTCTTCTTCTTTTTATCTCTCTCTCTCTCTCTCTTAAAGGAGATTTGCGATATATTTGATAGAATATCTTTTCTTTCTATATGATTTGTTCTTCGTCTTGTGGGAAAATTTTCCGATATTTGCTACTTCGAAACAAATTTAAAACTTTTTTTTCTCTCTCTCTTTTTCCGTGATAAGATTGGGCATTGAACATTCCGTTTTCTTCATCATCCAAAATCGTTTTTTTTAAACCCTAAAACCGCATAATAATCTCATTTTCTTCATATTTCTGGTTATGCGAGAGAAGAACATGGCATGTAATCCTTGTGAAGTGATGTTCATAGAATTTTTTGATTGCGATTGTGTAGATTCAACACGGTGAAAGAGGAAGGCAGGCTCAATGGATGAACATTTAGCTGAAAAATATTGGTGCCACTTGTGCTCAACAATGGTGAATCCTATCATGGGAGCTGAGATCGAGTGCCCAATCTGCAATGGTGGATTTGTGGAAGCGATGAATTGGGGAGGAGAAGCAGCCACAACCCCTGACCTAGAATCGAACAGGGACATCTCTCTTGGGGCTCCCATCTTGCTCAGAATGCTCAATGGTGTCTCCTTGAGGCATCGCCGATTCCACCGTGAAGAAGAAGAAGACTGGGACCATGACTCAGAAGCAGCCCTTATCCGGTGGCAGCGATGGAGCTCAGCCATTCTTCGAATGCTCAATGCCCTCAGGGAGGGCAATGTGTTGGATTCTGATGGAGATGATAACGATAGGGAGAGGGAAAGAGACGGAGCACATTTACTTATGGATCTCATCAACAATGCCATAGACGGCTCTCTAGATGCAAACCATGCACGAGGGCAGACTTCGAACAACCGCAACAATGGCGTCTTGTCGAGAGATTACTTCCTTGGATCAGGCCTAGAGTTTCTCCTACAGCATTTGGCAGAGAGTGATCCAAATTTCTATGGCACTCCACCTGCTCAAAAATCAGCAGTGGAGGCAATGCCCACTGTGAAGATTACAGGGAACATGAGCTGTTCAATCTGCTTGGATGATTTTGAAATCGGCTCCCAGGCCAGGGAGATGCCTTGCAAGCATAAATTCCATGGAAATTGCATCCTGCCGTGGCTTGAGCTCCATAGTTCATGCCCGGTTTGCAGATTTCAGATGCCTTCGGAGGAGTCAAAGGTCTCGGATGCTACTGATAGGGAGGAGCTTCATGCAAGTGGTGGCGGCAGCACCGGTAGTAGCAACAACGGTGATGGAGGGAGTGAGAGGGGCTCCTGGCTACCACTTCCTTGGCCTTTCAATGGCTTGTTCTCTTTGCTGGGATCTCACTGGAGTGAAAATTCATCCTCAACACAGCCGTCTTCTTCAACATCTCCTGCCAGAGGTAACTCTCAGCCTGATGCAAACTAAAAATGTTGTTTCATTCTGTTTATCTTTCATGAGTGCCATGCCAGTTTGCTGTAGATATCATTTTGTTCGATATTTGAATGATGGAAGAATTACTTTGATCTTATCTTGCTTTTCTTTTCAAGTGTTCAATACAAACTAATATCACTGCAACAATTGCAAGGCTTTCTTGCACTTTAGCAGCTTAATGAAACCAAGAAAAAGCAGTGTTGCTAAGCGAGAATTAGTTCATCTTTGTTAGGATTTAGGCCATTAACATTGTAGTTCTTGCTGGCAAGATTGAGAATTTAAAACTCTTTATGAAGTGGATATGCTTCATCAGGGTAACCCAACATACACTTGCAAAAAATACCAATAAATGAACAAACTGGAACACGATCAAATAATAATTGATCATATCAAATTTATTTATGGTTAGATTTATTTGTATTGTTAATTTTAATGGTTACTCTGAAATAGTAAATGACATATACATTTTATTATTATCTGCTTTGTTCCATAGCCCAGTTATTATGTCATTAATATTTCTTGAAATTTAACATACTTCCAGTGGTTGATAGATTTTATTGGACGGGCTTGAACGAATAGCATGATATTAAGACCGAGCTCTGAAAAATATGCATTCTTGGCCCAAAGCTAAATAGAAAAATATATAAATTCCATTTCTATATATTTAAATTATGAACAAAATATCAAACACATAATCTACAAGGATCATGTAGAATTTGAGAATTACATTTTAAAAAACAAAGCCTCTACTTATTTGCACATGCTCATTCAAAGGTTAAAAAAAAAACTACTGTAAATTATTTTACTATGATTTTTTCCCTCAATTTGGAAAAGCATATTCCATGTTTCATTTATCATTAATAAACTAAACTTATCTCCTTACTTAAAGCATTTTCCTTGTCATGGTCAGAATATGAACATGAGCATGAGAAAGAACACATATTCCTGCAGTTAAAAAAGAGAAAGATCATTTCATATTTATTCATTCTTATCATTCTTTATATGCATTAATGGAGAGTGATAGATCATTGAACATTTTCAGGTACCACTAGATATTCAAAAAATTGTAAAGAATATGTTCTCCTATGATCACAAACTCATAAGTGGTGTTTCTCATGATAAACTGAACTTTATTCCCACTTTCATCCTAATTCCAAAGAAAAAAGAATCAACTGAAACGTGGAAAATTTCTGGATGTGAACAATGTCTTTCTTCGAATCATGTGCACAAGAGAAGGATGTCACAGTGGTTAAGTGATGGAACTGGCTTGTCCAGTCCAGCCTCCTTTTGTTCAGCACCGACCAAGCTAACTCCTTTGGCTTCATCATTAACTGATTGAGTTCAACGAATCAATGTCTCAATGACTATCTACATAGAGCAACATCGATTGTTGCATGCCTCTCTAGTCTTCCACCCTGCATTCGTGGCCTGTGGCACACATCATTGACAAATCATCCCTTGCTAATGATAGTTGCTTCACTCTTAAATGTTTGCTATGTTAGCATCTGATCATATGATTTGTTGTACAAACATCACAGCTGAGATACACATGCACCCTTGACAATTGCTCAACGAATCTTTATTACAAAATCTTTTTTTGGATCCTTTTCTACACCTAGCCAATCTCTTCGTCTCCACCATTACTATTGTTTCATCCTTAGTTTCTCACTAATCATCCCCTCAAGATTGCCTTATGCATTGAAATGGTAACCTGTGTCTGGGTCATTCCCTACAACTCTTATTCTCTTTCATAGGATCCTATAGGTAGGGCTCATGCTATCTAGAACAATCTGTGGATCTAGATATTAATTATATTCTCCAAAAATTCTGAAATGAGATTTACACCCTTACAAATTCAGACACCATCCTTAAAAATTTTGTTACAGGCTAGGGATAAGAGCAACACATATATACCCTACCATAAGCTTGTACCGAAGGAGAAAACAAGAAGCAAAAAAAGAACCAAAATTCCTTGCAAGTAAACCTGGCCAGCTTTTCAAAAAGAAGTGTAGCAGAATATGCAAAGGTGCAAAGTAAGAAAGTACGATAAAGTTAAAAGATTTACAATTCACAGGTACAAAATTATGATTGCAATAGTAAATTATAAATCCATATAAAAAAATACTTCAACCAAATACAACTTACTCATGCACATAGACCTGCTTGAATAACCTTGAGCTAATGTTTTGCATAAAAAATAATAGGAAAATCCCTCTTTACATCTCAAGTTCAGCTGTTGAGATCCCAAAATAAGAGTCTATGTTGAGCAATCGATTCAGTTTATGGTTAACTGCTAATTAACAGCTTCAGGATTCCCAGTCTTTTCTTTCTTTCCAGATAACTGAATAAGTACCAAACTAAGTGGAGATAGAAGGGAATCAAATTCTTATGCCAGATTCTCCTTCTCACTCATGAAAGGCACATAAGGGAATTATGTACAGTAGAGTCTTCTGTTCTTTATAGAAAGTAAGAATCCAGTTCTGCTTCTGGATGCAACAGTCAAAATAGAGCTCTCAACCTTCTCTTGTCATAACCAATAAAATTCTTCAAACTGTATAAAAGATGAATGTATGCCAATCACAGGATCGAATGAGTGTTAATGCTTACATGAGATCAAAGAAATAATAACAAAAATATAGATAAAATCATATCCGACCACATAAGATGTCCTTTTGGAACCCCTGATGAGCTATTAATTGCCTTAGAATAAAGAGTTCCCAAGTTCTCAAGATATCAGGAATCATAAGTCCAAGAAAAAGATCTCATTAACAGTACAGGTTCCTACCTTTCTTTTTTGGAGATTCTTTGCTAATACGAGTAGCTTGTCATATGAATCGAGGCCATGGTTTGAAATTTCATGTTGTGCCTCCTCACAGGGCTGAAATTTACCATTTTGATAAATTTCTGAAGATGGATAACCTCCCATCTGTGAAAAGCAGTAGTCTGAGATGAATTCCAAAACTAATGGCAATTTAACTAATATATGTGATATTCTTATAGCTTGTTTCTTCAAAGTTTAATTGTCATAGTCATATTTTTAAAGAAAATAAACTAAGTAGAATGACTAGTAAAACCTCAGCACGGAATGGTACTTTTAAACCTTGAGATAGAGGCTTTAGCCTATAGGTATTGGAAACAATTACAGATGAACTTACACAGCAACTTAAAGCAAGGATGCACACCCACTTTTCAAGCTATGCCAATTAGATTGCAGTTGACTTTTCTGCCCAAACAACTCAAAATTCCCCTTCCATTTTACTTATAAGGAGACCCTTGGGGTCATTCCTCATCATCCGGTGAGCTGAAGAGAATTTGTCTCCCTTCCTAAACAAGAAGAGCACACATGATGTTCTAGCTGTGCATGGCCTGGCTTTTCCAGTACATTGACAGCACAAGAAGCTAACCAGTTTGCAATAAGGTACGGAAGACAAAACCACGAAAAGAAGCTTGTATTTGTCTGTCTCTGAATGGTCTATTCTAATTCAACATGCCTGTATAATTTTATGAAGCAGATGTATCAGTATCAGTATCAGCATCGGCTTCATCAAGGACACAACAACCTCCTATCTCCGAAGACAACATTTTCCCCAGAAAGGCAATTGTTTCTGCAAAGAGGAGGTGCTTCCAAAGATTCAGGGCTAGTTCTTTCAACTGATGCCAAGCCTCGACTTAAATGGAATACAGAGCTCCACAAGAGATTTACAGAGGCAGTGAACCAACTTGGAGGAGCTGACAGTGAGTATAAAACAGTTGTCTCTAAGTGATCAATCTTGATGAGTAAAATAAGAAGACTATATCTTGCAGAGGCTACCCCCAAAACAATCATGAGACTAATGGGCATTCCAGGATTAACTTTGTATCATCTAAAAAGTCATCTTCAGGTTTGAACTCTCTGTGTTTCTTTTTGCCTCATCATTTTTCTCTGTCTGTGATTGTTGCATTTACTGACCTACTTTTGTTGGCCCTTTAGAAATACAGACTTGGCAAAAACGTGCAGGCTCAAATAAGTAATGGAAGCAACAAAAATGGTAAGGAAGAGCAGAATGGTTTAGTCTTTTAACCTAATGTTGCTAAATGGTGATTTGTTTTAATATACAGTGATTGGTAGTTCACTGTCACAAGAGAGGGAACCAGAGGCTAACAAATCATTAATGAACATCGCAGGCCCATCGAATAAGTACGTAAAAGTAACATTACTTGAGTTATTTCAACACATAAGGATCCTTTGCTGACGGTACATCAATTACAGAACCGTGCAGATAAATGAGGCACTTAAAATGCAAATTGAAGTACAGAGACAGTTACATGAACAACTTGAGGTAATTTGCAAATCTAAACATATCAAACAACTTTTTATTCTGTTTATTTTGGCATTTTTGGTTTAGACCTTCATACTTTTTGAAGTTGTTAACTGACACAAAGGAACAGTCGCTTGAATCCCTAAGCAACTCTATATATTAACATTTTAAGTTCTGTGTGTTTGTAGAAATCTTTATCCTTTACCCCCAGTTATTAGTTCTGAACTCTTAAACAAGAATAGTAGCAGCAAAACATTTTAAAACACAGTTCTTTGTCATTAGATATGCATGTTGATTGAATGGCATTCCTGTAAAGGTACAAAGACATTTGCAACAGCAGATTGAAGCTCAGGGAAAATATTTGCAGTCAGTGTTGGAGAAGGCTCAAGAGACAATTGCAAAGCAAAGCTTGAGTTCTGCAGGATTTGAAGGTTCTAAGAATCATCACTCTGATCTGGCCTCTTCAGTCTCAAATGGATATTTCAGTAACTCATTTCGAGCTCGGGAAAATGATTATCGAGTATATACTTGCTTAGCCACATCTGAGGGACTGCAACCCGAGAAAGAGACACTTGGAGCTAGAATGGCAATAAGTTCATGCCATCAAGATTTTCTCCTATCATCCTGGTATAGCGATATGCACGAGCAGAAGCCTTTTGCTGCATCAATTTTAAGAGATTCGGAATCAAATGCTAAACCTCAATGCGAAGAGGGGGATGGTGCATTTCTTCCTAGTGTAAAGAAAAAGGAAATAAATAACGAAGAGAAATTTCATGAACACTCGAAAAGAAAGAGCACAGCACTGGATCATGGGAGTAGAAAGCAACTAGAAGAGTTTGGGTTGCCATGTCTTAAAACTGAACTAGAGCTAAACATCCATCATGGCAGTGAAGAAGGTACTTCAAGTTGTAAAGAACTGGACCTGAATGGCTTCAGTTGGAGCTTATAGAAAGAGAGACTTAGGAAATTGAAATAAAACATTATGTTGCCATGAACATTGAAATAAGGTTCCCAAAAATGTAACTAGCAACTCTAATTATACACTAGTGATTCTACTTCTTCATAAGCAAAAAATAGACTTAGAACTTGAAACAAATTTTCTTTTGGAAAACTACTGAGGTGTGAACAGCTAGTTCATTGTTGGCACATGATTGATCACCAAAGCAAAAGAAAGCCTAGCAATCCTGATGGAACAACATTAGTTTACAAGACAAGTTTAGGATCAATGTGTCTAGAGATAGCAAAGTAAGCATAAAAATTCTCTGAATGAAACATCAATTCAATTTTTTCAGATTTTGTTCGATTAATCTTGGAGATGGATGATTTTCTTTTTGATTCATTCATCCGATAAATTTGAGCGCAGTTGGCTACTCACACTCAGATCAAACATTCCAAGTTTGCTCGAAATAGAACTTTAACATTCTAAAAAGCTACTAAGGTTGTATTTGATACGGGATAATATAATTAAATTTATAATGTAATAAAAGTTGCAATGTAATATAATGTAATTTATATTATATTACTGTGTTTGGTTGGCTATTGATGTGTAATACAGATTTCAAAGATTATTACATTCTTTTATTTAGTGTTCATTATTACCTATGTTGTCGGCTGCCGCCAATTACTGTCAGCCACCATATTGTTGATCGGCCGTCGCCGTTGTCCATCATTAGCTGATCACCTATTGCCAGTCGACGGCCACCGATTGGCTAGCCGGCGATTGGTGGTTTCTAGTCGTCAGTCGTTGGTGTTAACCTTGTAATATAATTAGATTATATGAGTTTTATCCTGTAATTCATATTACAAGAATTTTTTATATTTTATAATACAGATTTTATTACATTGTAGTCTTAAAATTATATCAAATAAAATTATAATATTAATTATATTACAAAATATATTACCCTCTCCTAAACGCAGTCTAAGTACTTTTACTAGTGCATTGTGCCCAAATAGGCAAAGATTAATCCATGTGTGCGGCAACATAGGTGTGCTTGGTCACTCATCCTCTTTAGATGGAATCACAACAATGAAGCTTAAGGAACAGAGTTGTGAAGTGTGGCACCCGAGAGGCCTTTTAACTATGCATCCAGAAGGATTTTTTTTTTTTTTTAAGACTTGTTATCCCATTATATATATATATATCCATGAACATCCGTGAATATCTTTATTATCTGTTATCCGATACTCTAAGGTTCAAAGATTAAATTATAATACTTATTTGATTGAACAATGGATAATAAAAATACTTACAAAATACTCACGAATGAATTATTTATTATATTAAAATTATATATATATATACTTGTTAGCCACTAAATAAGAATATAAGGTTTCTAAATCTTTCACATAACATTGAGGTTCACAAAAAAAAAAAATCCTTACTTCGATAGCGCAATAATAGGAGATTTACTTCAAGAAACAATCGTATATTAAAGAGGACATATGTTACACTTCCGCCGATATGATGTAGGATCCGATTAGCCTACTGGGAGGAAGGGGATAAATAGAAGACTGAGGTGTTTTTTGGTTTGAGTGCGAAGTAGGATAGTAGGCTGAAATATAAATGAATTTAGTCATTCTAATACTGCTATTTGGTTTATAAGCTGAAATTGAATATGATTATGAATACTATTATAAGCAAATGAAGGTGGTAATCGGCGATGGTGATTAACAGAGCCGGTCCTCGGAATTCAGGGGCTGAACAAAACAAAAAAAAGAATCTTTTTATTAATAAAATTTTATTTTGAAAAAAATAAACCTTTTTATATATTTTTTTTAACATCAAATTTTAGACCCTGGGTGAAGGCCCAGTAGCCCTCCTCAGGGCTGGCTCTGGTTGGGAACTGACAACAGTGACAATGATTGATCGGTGATCGACGGTCGACTATCGATCGACGATGACCGATTCTCTCCTTAGGCTGAGTCGTTTTATCCCGACTCCACAGTTCTTCTTTTTGCCGAGTTATTCTCTAACAAATTGACATGTCTTTTCCCGAATCGAGTCACTCTACTCTGGCTTGACAATTATTCATTTTGTTAAACTGTTCCCAACCAACTCGGTATGCCTTTTCCTGAACTGAGTTGTTCTACTATGGCTTGACAATTCTTCCTTTTGTTAAGCTGTTCCCAACCAACTCGACGTACCTTTTCCTGAGCCAAGCTGCTCTACTATGACTCAGAAATTCTTTTTCTCGTCAAACTATTTGTGATCAATTCGACATGTCTCCTTCCTAAAGTGAACCATTGTATTTTGCCCCGATAACTCTATTCAGTAATCAACCTCTTTTACAAAACCTAAATGTAAATGCAGCATCAGTATCCGTTCAGA
>JBAMHZ010352925.1:0-12552 GCA_037177395.1 Alpinia galanga
ATATTTGTATATCAGGGATTGTCATGTTACTGGGGAGGTGCTGCCGAAATTTTTCGGCTCAGCCGTCTCGGGGCGTGACACTTATACAAGATGTGAACATTGTTTGCCTAATTTTCATTTTTTTGCTCTTGTATTATATCTACCTGCATTCTAACTGTGGAATACCTTACATGGAACCACATAAATTGCTCATTTTGCTTTGTGTGTTTGTGCTAATCTATAACAAGTAATGAATATTCCATCATTGCCTTGTGGTGGATGATTCAGCATTAAAGAAACCCCATCTTTGAATCAACAAGTGTGCAGTTTTATTCTCATCAATGGCATCAGAGGTACTGGTGATCTCAATTATACTAGAGCTTATGTTATATTATAATAGTACATCCTGGCCTTAGTAGTTATACTAGATCATTTGGGTTGTAGGGATTTCAGTGAACCTTGGTGAGTTCTTCTATATTTAGTGATTGGATGGAAGATCTAATTTCTATTTATGACAATTGAGAATATTAGATATGCTGATGTAGTTGTGACTTTGGGGTATGCAGAGAGAAAGACAATCCATCAATTTTTTCAAGGAGAGTGATGGTAGATAATTAAGGCAAAAGCAATTTTTACCATCACATTTTGTCACATGGGTATTGTTGTTTGTATGATGGCTAGTAAGACTGTAGTGCATGGCTATCAGCTAGAGATTAGAGAACTATTACATAGTGAGTAATAATAATAACAAAAATCATCTCAAGAGGAAGCTTTACAGGCTAGATATGGCAGAGAATTTATGGACATCTAAACACATCTCAAGGTCTTGTGATGAGTTGACCAAGGTTGATAAAACTTGTGCATACATTCATTCCTTCATTTTCTAATTCATTTGATCCTTGTGAGACTATCCTAGTTAACAGAAGAGGTAAAATAACTCCACACGATTGAGATGAGTGAAGTTATTATATCCATAGAGAGAGATAGTGAAGTTATTATTATATCTATATATATATATTGCTCAAAGAAAAGAGAAACTAGTTACTTCAAAGTCAAGTGGAAGTGCACTAGTTACTTAAAGAGAGATTAGAAGGAAGTAAATCTCTAAATGATCTTAGCAACATAAGATAAGGGTAAGGATCCTAGCAATACAGACCTAAATCAGGACTTAAATCTCCAAAGAAAATTTAGTGCTTGACGTGCAATGCAAGGTATATGGTCATATGGTCACCACAAAAAGAAATATCCTAAAGAGGGAACGACTCAGGCTAATATGTATATAATTGAGATATAACATGTCATTGCTCTTTTTGTTTTAGCATAAAAAGATGTGCCTTTTACAGCCTAGTATATATATTCATCTGGTGCAGTACTTGTATGCACCATTTAACTTTGGGTCGATTTGGTTGGTCCACTCAACTTTGTGTTGAGCGTGAGTATATACCTCTGAGTTAACATAGAGATTCATATCAGAGAATTTTGTATCCACGTATAGTGGATAGTCTTGAGAGATGGTGTATTGGATTAACTTAGTTCTTTTATTCCTGTTTATCTGATCCCTTGTTCTCTTCTAGGTAGGGTCTCATACCAACATTATGGACAACTTCTATCTTGCACTCATGTCCAGATCATTACTATTGGGATTGAAGTTTTATATGATGTTTCCAACTAACATTTCATTTGCTATGTATTTACTTTTATCAATTTTGTATTTATGAGATATGTCTTGTTGTAAACCTTGTTGCAATTTTAATTAAATGATGTATTTTATATGATAATCATCTCTGCATGTTGACATAATGTGAGAGGACATGATGCGATTAATCTCTTGCATCCCTATTTTAGCGATTCTTCTAGCATGATTTGGCATGATTGTGTTTGATGTTGAGGTGGGTGCAATTTTTCTAGCTGGTGGATACTCCTTCAAGGTTGAGAGAGGATTCTAGGGATAATTGAGAGGGTTCTTCTATAAGGATGCTTACATTGAAATACGTAAATTACATTTTCTTCCTATGTGTGTTTGTATTATTTGACAGCGAAAGACAAATTGACCTTGTGGTGGAAGTGATTTTGCATTTTAGAAGCACTAGATTTGGAAAAACAAATATGTGATTTATGATGGCGGATTCTAACATGCTATGTTAGAGTGATTCGACCCATTGAATTGGTGCCAGAGATATTTTCAACCCCATGACCTTGTGGTGCAGGAACCTAATGTTGTGGCAAAACAATAGTAGAGAGTTGAGCCAGAATATAACACAGAAAGCTCACAAAAGGAACTAACAGCCCATTGCCAAAAGGATGAAATGAGCATGTGCATCAGCATATTACTGGCATTATCATGGAATCAGACACAAGCCTAAAACAAAGCAATGTCACCATTGTACTTTTATTGTATTTGTTAAATAAACATTCAGATGAGTCCAATACAAGAATTCTAGAGTGAGGACTTGTAAAATAGTTGCTTTAAAGTTCTCATTAAAATAAAGATGTAAATGTCTCATGGAGCTGAGAAGCAATAAGAAATAAGGAAAAAATATCTTGTGGGCTAGTGAAATAACAAGACAACATATGAAACAAAGAATAATTCCAATGTAGAAATAACTGAAAATTTGTTACCAACTCACCTAGTATTATTCCTTGAGATCCTCTATAATATGAAGTAGTTAATGTTCTAAACCTTTCCTGTCCAGCTGCAAAATAGTGTGGATTCTTAGTAGTCTAATTTCATAGATTGCATAACTGTAAGAAAACTCTGCTAAATTTTCTATTTTGCATTAAATTCAGTTAAAAAAAAATGTATGTATACCGCATTCTTATAGAAATATTTAGACTAATTCGTGGCTTCCAGAGCATAAGACTAGGTTTTAGAGTCTACGATGAGGTTGCTCCTATGTAACTTGGGAAACCAAAATTCTGTGTTCTTGTAGGGGAGGGGTTCTAGGTTTTTTAGCTTCTTGTTTACCTGACATCTTTTACAATTTTGATGGCTGTTATATAAACAATCAACACGACTACTTAATAGAAAATAAGTTAACACTTCACATCAAATGCTCCATGGAGTGAGTCTCAAGTGCTATATCCCTTATACCATAGTATCAAAAATAATTTCAACCTAATTGGATCCAAACTGAGTTGTCATAGTATTTGGAATTGAGAATCAGTGTAGCAATCAGGTTCATGTGAAACAAGATATTTCAAATTCCAAAAAGTAAATAGTTCATACACATCTGTCCATCCACCGATGCATCATGCTTATTTTTTAAACATTCCCTTGGCACGTCAATACTAACTAAAATACTGTAACCATTGAAAATAAAGAATGCAATTTTTTTGGGGTCTCTGTACAATGATTATCTTGCCCATCATTGCTTTTATCAAAAGTTCTTAAGTAAATATAATAAAAAAAGGGGAATTGCCACTGTACTTAGAGGAACTTCTATAGTCACACTGTGCAAGTAAGCCGATACTTTCTTTAGTTTAGGTGATAGTTGACAACAATTGCCAGCTGGTTGGGGTCAGCTATCTCTTGAGTCAACAACCAGTCTGAGGTACATGTGGCTTTTAAGGTTCTAGTTTTCCACAGTATATATCCGTTTGTTTATAGTAGACAGTACTTTCTCAAGGTTCTCAATAATGAAATGATAAAATGATAGGAGAATCACTGGAGCAACAACTAATGCCAGAGCTTAAGCTGATCCAAGGGGCCCTTCTTACACAAGGGGAAGATAAAGAATACTAGAACCTTAGTTAATTAAGACAAACGTATGAGTAAGAGAAACAATAATAATTTCTACTATCCAATTGTGCTACTACTTACCAGTGTCCCAAATTGTGAGCTTTAACTTTTTATCAGCAATTGTAAGATGTTTTATCTTAAAATCCACTCCTAAAACCAATATAAAAGTTAGTTCAGATAAACAAACAAAACAGAGTGAATAATTATGGATGAAAAGGCATCAAATAAGAAACTCCAGAATGAGAAAACAAATTAGAATTGTTGCCGTATCCTAAACTCTGTATGTATTTATAGAACAGATGAAGTGCCATTAGTTCAAAATAATCCAACCTATATTTATCCAATATTGCTTCTATATTATCACAAATAAAGAAGAACAATTTGATAAAATAAATTAGCTATTCTGGTCAACAATCATCATGAGAATTTCCCCAAAAATGGGCATATAAAAGTTAATTAAATTTGACCTATAAAAAGATGAGAAACTAAGAACATTTTTTTTGTTTTTGCACCAGATATTGTTTCCTTTTAAAAATTTAAGAAGCATTGAATATGAAAGGATTCTGTTTGTATATCATTTAACATCCAGCTGTCCATTTCCTCAAACATTGTAAAGGAGAAGCATCACTTTCATTCACCGAACCATGTGGGAGGGATTGCCATCAATGTGGACATGTCATGTACGATTCTAAATTTGTCTCCTTTTAGTTTAACTCTGATTTTTTGATTAAAAGCTTGTTAGATTGACTCTTATTTGGTATTTTAATCTCTAATGACCAAGAAGGCTCATGTAGGAAGAAAAGATGCAAAGGGCTGTTTGATTTCTGGATGGTTTGAGTCTGCTATCAGCCCGCATTGTAACATGCATTTGTCACGCTGTAGTCCAAGAGGCAACACCACATAATAGCCTTAACAGCTTATTTTATAATTTCTCTACTTATTTAAATGAAATATGTGCTGTCTATTTCAATGCTGTTCTTATTAATAATGGTGCGCAAACAAAATGGTAAATTCTGTGTCTGGTAGAATTTGCACAAGGAAGCCTCCTATACTTTGCTTGTACTAAGATTAACACTTGCCTTGTACTCCTTGCTCTACCATTGAGTTGTTACTCTTATTTACTAAGAAAATATTGATTCCTACCAAAAGAACATCCATTCCAGGCTAATTGGAAACCAAGAGAAGCCAATTATGGCCAAAAGGGTAAAAACATAACTTTTGCAATTTTTAAGGGGCAAATTCACACATCTTATCTTTCTGTATTTTATTTTTAAAGAAAAAAAAAGGAAATCTCTGTCTTTTATGGCTCTCAATTACAGTTGAACTTTATTTGTCATAAGAGACATCATTTGGCCTCAAGTCACTAGACCACCAAACAATCTTGTCAACTTAAAGAAATAACTATCGTAAGTGACACACAAGGAATTAAAAAAAAAAGAAGAAGAAAGAAATATAAACAAAAATTCAATAAATAAGGGATCGTGATGAAATCTCAACAATAACACGAGAATTGAATCCGAGCGAAGTGCAAAAGGCAGAAAAACTTTAACTTGATATCTTCAAAACAAACCGAGAGAAAAAAAAAAGTTTTAATAAATCTGAACCCGACTGACTAATCAAGAATACCAAATCGATGCGGAATCCTTAAAAAGGTGGGGAAAAAATTATGCAACAGGGGAAGGGAAAGCTTAGAGCGCGCACCGATGGTCGGCGAGAGGTTCTGATCTACGAGGTGATTGGAGATGAAGGACACGAGAAGGCTGCTCTTTCCGACGCCGGTGTCACCGATCAGGAGTATCTTAAAGGAGTAATGGCAGCTACTGCCAGGCCCAGACGAGGAACTCGTCATCGCCCCAAAGCAACACAGCGATGAGATGATTCAACACCTAAACACGACACACACTCAAGCAAACCTCGATCTCTCTGGCGACAGCGACAGAAACAAGAGATTTGGATTGAAGAAAGCAAAAGTGAATAGAAAGACAGAACTATAGAAGAGGAAGAAAGGTGGAGAAGAGGCTGGGAGGAAGAATAAAAAAAAAAGAGAAGGAAGAAGGGGAAGGTCAGGGAAAGGAGGCGATTCTTTAAAGTTCTTTTCCGCTGGGTGTGTTTAAAACCTGCTCCTCGTTACGTTCGATGGCAACTCCTCTCCTCGCTTTCGCAAACGTCCGCTTCCCTTCCCTTCACTGCTCTTGTCTTTACTGCTGCATGCTTCCTCTGCCGTTACGGGGAAGGGTCACGCCCAAATCCAAGTCCAATAAATACAAATGATAACAGATGAACCAGTTGCCATCGGGGGATTCGACCTATTCACTAAGGTGGAAATAATAATAATAATAATAACAACGACAACGATAAAGCTCAAATGAGCTGCCAAAAAAAAATTGCAGGGAACTGGGTGTTAAAATATGTTTAAAAGTCATGGTCTTTTGTATTTAGCTGGACCAGATCAAACCCAGCCTGTGGCTGTGGATCCCCTGTTTTGTTGGTTATGATTACTGTGTGTGTCTCCAACCTGCATGCATTATTTTGCTTGTGGATCATTAGGTTGTCCCACTAAATAAAGCCGTTTTCGGTGAGAATGTGAGCAGAGATGGGGCAGTAAAATAAGAGATGATTCATTGATTCGGGCGGAGACCGATGCGGTTGGCTCTACTACTGTGGTGGTTGGATGCAAGCATGGCGTGGGAGTCATGATCGACGGCGGGCTCGTGTGGACGGCGACACTGTGAGAGGAGAAGACATCGTGCGTGATGCTGCCAAGGTGTGGCCTAGACGACGGAAGCGCTCGGTTGGGAAGCGAGACAACTCCGACGTGGACGGCGAGCGAAGGCTTAGTCGATGGGAACTCGGGGAAAAGCGATGCTGAAGTGTGCGCCCGACCTTGTTTTGGAGCGACGCCGTATGCATGGGAGGCGAGACGAATACGACGTCGACGGCGAGGAGGTGGCGGCGGGCTGAAGCGCGCACCCAACAGGATTTTTGGAGGAGCGGCGCCAGGTGGAAAGAGAGACGACTCCAATTTCGACGGTAAGGAGGCGGCGGCGAGTAAGAGATGAAGGGTGGTGCACGCGACCGGATTTTTGAAATTTGGAGGACTGGCGAAGGTTGGGACTTGGGAAGCAAGACGGCTCCAACGTCGACGGCAAGGAGCTTGGCGGCGAGAGTCCTCTTCGTTTATGAAACCGACGTGGAAGAGCCCGATCACACAGGAAAAGAATGTCGCCACGTGTAACCTATCATTATAAATGTTGAAATTTATTATTTATGTCTTTTATGTGCTCCACTTGTAATTCGGCCAAGGTAAAGAATTTCTTATATAAAAAACAACAACAACAACAATAATACAATTATATTTATTAAAACTTTATTAATTCAAAAATTTAAAGTTTGCTTTTTGAAAATTCATGTCGGCTTGTCATTTTAAAACCACAATAAATTAACATTAATAATTAAATATTTTTAACAACCATTTCTACATAAAATTTTTAAAAAATAAATTGTCGATTAAATTATGAAACGTTGATGTTGGTTATTATCGGAAAGAAATATTAGTTTTTCAAAATAAAATTTTTATTTGGTATGTTTAGGCCATTTAATTCCCTCAGTGAACTTTGACATTATTCTAATTCACTAGGATCATCCCCTCTCCAATCTGTTCCACCCATGCAGCACATCTAGTGCCGTACTACTTATCTTGCAATGTAAAAAAAAAACAAAAAAAAACTCTAGTGCAATTTTACATGATATTTATCTTCCAGTGTTTTAAAAACAAATATCAACTGTATCAAGTTTACCGCGTAAAGAAAATGTCGATATTTATTAGTGAATGTTGTTAAATAAAACGATTCCAACGTACATGGATGTTCCAAAACCATAAGTTTAAGACAATTGCTTCCTTGACAGAGGTCGCATGCAGCAGTCTCAAAGCTCAACGAGAGTTATTTATTATCGATGCACTGCCTCTCGAAGATTGAGCAGACTAGTACTGGTATATAAGCTCCTTGAAGGCATCGATATTTTGAGCATAATATTTAACCTCCGCCTGTGACACCATTCAAATTCCAGAATGAGTCTTCAAGTAACGAAACGGTAGATGGGCACCAGAAAAGAAAGGATGCACTCTTAATAAACATAAAACACTCATACAGAACAGATGCACATACAATGTGACATGGTAGAGCCACTAGTTAGAGTAAGAATAATCTAATAACTGCTGTAAATTGCAACATATTAGCTGGCTACTGTAACTGAAACAGTAACGACAATCAAGTTCGGTATTCATTAAGAACAAGTTTTCCATAATACGGCGAGTATCACAAAATGGGTGTGGTTAATGCCTAACAATACTTGGTTTCTCCTACCATTTTAAACAGGTGAAGTTTGGAACTCTAAGATATTGGCTTTCATACAATCTTAGATTTTGATTGGGCTACCATTATCCCAAAACCTTAAATTGTCATTCACTTGATTCATATATTTAGGACTCCACAAGCTAGATCATTATCTAACATCTCAAGAGATGATTTTTGCCAATAATAGATTCTTATATGAATTATCCCACAAGTTTTATTGTTGCAATGCTCCCTTGGAAGTTACTTACCTGACGGATAGCAATAACAGCAGTCATAAGTTTTTCACCAAGAAACTCGATCAAAACCTTGTCTTGAGAGAGTGCCGCTACAGCTTCAGATAATTCTTTTGGAAGCCTTCCAAGTTCTGAATCATGATTGGAAGGATTTGTTTCTGTACCACAAACATCAAAAGAAGCTTAAACAGTGAATGACCCTCCTATTTTGGAACAAAGAACTGCAATATGAATACAATGTTTTCCTCTAATAGATACAAGAAATAGGCATTAAAAGAGTCTAAGATGGAACTTGAATAAACATCAACCAGAATCAGAAGTCAAATTTGATCATACCAACAGGTTCCGGCAATTTAAGCTTTCTCCGAAGGCCATCAATTCCTGCAGCGACTATAGCAGCTAGGGCCAAGTATGGGTTTGCACACCCATCGAATGACTTAATTTCAAAGTTGCTTACAAGGTCAGCAGATACTCCAGGTGGGCATGCTGTTCTTATTGGAGCTTCCCTATTCTCTTTTCCCCAACAGTGGTAAGCTCCACTCCAAGTATTTGGTTGAATCCGATCATAACTACATTAATAAGATATAAGAATTAAAAACCACGATGAAAGCAACTGAAAGACATTTCTTATGAGAAATCTTGGACACGAGCAAGAGATTTATTCATAGTTTTATGCATTTAGATGAATTCCACCTGTTCTTGATATTATTTTTATACAAGAGAAAACCAAGCACTTAACTGCAGACACTAACTCCGCCCTACGAACTATTATGGAGCAGCAGCACAAAATGAAGCATCCTCCTTTTCTCTATGATAAAGGGTAGTCCGGTGCACGAAGCTCCCGTAGTGCGGGGTCTCGGGGAAGGATCTTTTTCTCTATGATCTACCTTAATTTTTCATATTTGCATATAATATTAGAATGTGCTTAGACAATGCCATATAAGTTATTATAAATTGTTTAACTCAGAGGAGTTGGCACTTCTTAAGTGCTATAGAAACATTTAAAAGATTGCCATCAATATCTTTTACTTGCTACACCTCTAAATGTAGCTTACACTAATAATGATATAAATCTTGGGATGGAAATGGTGCTACGAAGCTGGAACATGAACAGTACAGAAAGCATACTTAAGAGAGGCTATGAATCCTAGTTTGTATAGAATACCCATTAGAAATATAACCTATTGGATAAGGTCCAAGAATCTTCTGTTGGAACGAAAGCTAAGCAATACCTTGTATAATTTTTCTTGGACCTAGCCCAGTTAGTAGGTGAGTTAGCAGTCAGAAATTAATCGCCTGCCTATTGAAGTATTTTATGAAAGAAACCAAGATGTAAAGCTACAAACAATTCACACTTTGCTGTGTTGTTAGTTGGATAATAACTGCACAATTCCTCACTTGAGAGCACATGCATATCATGACCAAGAACAAGAAAAAATTTCTACAGATGAAGCAACATATTCAATGGAAAAGGAATTTGCTTGAATCCCAAAGTGCTTAAAACCTGCATCACAATGTCATGTTGCTGATCTACCTGTTAGGAAGTGGAGCAGTAAATGCAAAAATTGAAGGAAGATGATGATAAACTCCTGCCATGAACTGTTCTCCAAGTTCTGACATTCCATGCTGAGTTTTTGATAAATTAGATCCCATAAACACATTTCTCCCACCCTCCCACAAACTTAAATGTACATGAGAGCCAGAGCCAAAGTCATCTAAGCGGTATCTATACAAGGAAATAATACAAGATTCAGCAAATATCTCTCATATGCCATAAACATCACCTTTTCATGAAAACATCCAAATATAATTTTAACAACAAATGAAAAAAAAAAGTTTGCATTTGCAAAATTCTAAAGCATAGATGTTAATACTCTATACACTAAAGCATTCTGTCAAATTCACAAACTGCAATAATCTTCATCCAACAATAATAAGCAAAAGAGTTATCTCCCTCAAGAAAGCAGAAATACCCCAATCTGCATGAGACAATGAAATGGCAGTAGGTTTCTGCTAGGATTGTAGTTAATAATGGTTCAATTGATGATATACATACTAAACTTAAGTGATTACGACAGAATATATCCAAAACTGACATTGTCACATTTCCCAACTTCTATAATTGGAAAAGGTACAGATAATTCCAACTAAACTATATAAGACAACTTTAAATTTGTTAACAACTCATTAACTTACTACCAGGGAAGGTCCAGCTCATTAACTTTCACACTCATACATTCATTTAATATTTCTAAACTTAAGGGGTCTTAACAAAATGTATCCAAAATTAGTATAATCCAATTCTAACTTTTTTAAATTGGACAAATTACAGATAAATATAACTAATCTATGCAAGAAAACTTTTAATTTTGTGACAATATATTAACTCACTAGTTGGGCAAGTCCACCTCATTGACTTTCAAACTCATCCATCCATAGGGACTACCACATGGTTACAGTGATGCCAAGTTTAGTTATTGAGAACAAAAAATATACTAGGGAAAAGTGGGAACCACACTTTTAGGCTTTGTGGTTTAAGATAGCCATGTGGCATCCAGGCAGATGACCAATTGGATAAACAGTGATATGGAAGCGACACATCTGGCATAAATTTGTTACATGTTTAGAGCTTGTCTACAGTTATCACAGGTATAATTTCTGGATATATTTTTTACATAGTCCTAAGTTAAGCATAAAGGGCAGTCCGGCGCATGAAGCTCCCGTCATGCAAGGTCCAGAGAAGGATCTATTGAAAATAGTCTTATCCTGCTTTTTACAAGAGACTATTTTTAGGACTTGAATCCGTGACCTTTAGGTCACAAGACAACAACTTTACCATTGCGCTAAGGCTCCCCTTCAAAAGAAATGAATTCTGATAATAGTAACTTCAAGTTAGAGATGTAGCTCAAGGTTTCTATTTTTTTATTTTCTCCAAGGGAAAAAAATTGAGCTATCTTTCATCCTTGACAAGGATCATGCAACAATAGAGAAAGATAAATATTCTTAGACAACTTTTAAAAAAATAAATAGTAGGATATTTTTTATTTTTGCAATATAAAATTGGAAAAAGTTGATTAACATTTCCGAGGTCATAAAAAGCTTGCTCAACCTTACTTCCTCAGTCATATTTGATGACCAACAAAAATGTTGCAACTCATTAACCTATTCTTTAACAACATACCAATCTCTCTTTGAAAACAATGTCTTCAAGACTATTTGTATTTCATCTGGTTGTTTGTTAACTTACTTTGGAAGAAAGGTTGCCAGCATTCCATGTTTCCTTCCAATAGATCTAATAACTTCACGTACATAAATTAAGTTATCAGCCGCAAGATTAGCATCTTTATGCCCCAGTGATATCTCAAATTGGCCTTGTCCAGCTTCTGCATGAAGCTTTCACAACAGAAAGGTTAAGAATAGTTTTGCTCAATAAAGAAACAAGAATTATAAACTAAATCAAGGAATTAAAACAAACAAAGAAAACAAAAATAATAATTTTATTTCAAATAAGATACATCCCTGACCAACAGATTAGATGGAACCTAATTACTTTTACCAAGTTTCATGTGAATCCATGAATTGGACATTAGTATCTGTTGGACTCATTTAGGAGCTATGACTCAACAATCTTTCAAAGACTACAGACAGTGATTCAAACTAACAGAGGAGACAACTGGACATGTCCAAACTATCCAAGCATATTAATTGGATCTTAGTCATCCATTGAACTTCTCTATGTAAACATAAAATCTAACATATTAATCTATGTTAACTTGATTGTCAAATCTACCAGTTAGATGGCGAATGAACTTGCTAGGCTCATACACAAATAATATCCATGCCAGAGTGTTGAGCAACAAACATCTTTTTATATGAATACATTATCGAAATGGCATGGTTGTATTGAACCTAAGAAGATTATAAACTGAATGGTATTCACCACAGCAGCAAGTTATAGTTGACACTGAACAAGAAGTGCATTTAACAGACAGGCCTAAATGCAAGGTTTAAAATTTCGACTCGAGCCGAGGTTTCGGTCCGCAACCGGAACGATACGGTTTCGGTACCGTATCGTGCGTGCCGATATTGTTTCGATAATTTGTAAATATAAAATATATAAATTAAAAGTAAAAAATTTAATTTTAATATTAAAAATAAATAAAATAATTATAAAAAATTAATTATAATAGTAAAATTAATTTAAATAGGATTTAAACAAATAAAATAAATTTTAATAATAATAAAA
>JBAMHZ010353035.1:0-12552 GCA_037177395.1 Alpinia galanga
TCTACTCAATCTTAATTATTAGTTACAAAAAATAAACTGTGCTCTTCTCTATTGCTAGAAACCAAGATGTACTGGAATTACATTGTTATTTATTTATTTTAGTTGTTGCTAGTCTTCTCTCAATAGTCTGCAAGGGTGTATAATAATACATTGATAAATCATTTAGGGAACGAATAACATAATTAGAGTTTAAATTGTAATGGATCATATTCATACTACATTGGCACAATGTATGGTTTAGCCATCATGCTAAATGGGTTCTAACTCTATTCAGCCACTGGACTACTTACCAGGGGTGGTTCTTTGTGCTAGAGGTGGAAGCTACGGTGGTTCATTGTACTTACCATGGGTGGTTCTCTGTGCTAGAGGTGGAAGCTATGGTGGTTCTGGTCAGCATGTCTGGTAAAGGTACACAGCTGGTACCAGTGAAGTTTCAAGCTGGCTTGTAAATTTAATAATTCAATCATCGTATAGAAGATATCAAGGAGTTCCAGAGGAAATAGTGAGTACAATAATGCGACAAGGTTGAGGGAGGCCACTCTTCACTCGCCTTTGAAACAAGCAAATTCCCATCCTTTTCTGTTTGCAGGAGATACGAGCTCAGCCAGGCCATGCAGCGTAATATGATCATAAAACTGCACTTCAGAGCATGAACTGAAATCGTGCTGGAAGTGAGAAAACTCATCAAGACTTCTTTCGCCGGCACACTCGGTCGTTGCTTTAGCATTCATCTCCCACCTGTATCTCCACAGGTAATTCAACCCCACGAGTAGCTCAGTGATGGCATCCTCTGTCTTCTTTTGGTCTGCAAAATACAGTGTCTGCACCAGTAGAACGTTGGAGCTCGACGCCGCGCTCTGCTGCTCCATGCCTCGCTCCGACTGCCACTTGATCATGTTGTGGGCGAGTGGCGCCAGCCACTCCAGTATCCTCCTCACGGCGGCGCTCCACTTTGCTGCGAGAATTGGACCGTGAGCAACTGAGCTCAATTTCTTGGCGTATGATCCGAGCCGTGTCCTGAGAGCCGCCTTCACGCTTGTGGTTAACGCTTTGTACAGGTCGTCTCTCGCATCGGGACCGATCAAATGGGGACACGCTACCAGCTTCTCGATCTCGATGATGATGTTGGCGTAGTGCAGAGCTAGAGCTGCGTCTCCGAGGGTCGACGCAGAAGCGTTTAGCCAGCTGAATCTCGGGTCCATCATCGGCAAAAGAATATTTTTTGATGGATAGTGGCCGCCGCCGCCGCCGCGGGCCGGATAACTAGTTCGGGAATTGCGTTGCTTCCTAACCGGAACAGGAGGCAAGCCTGCCTTGTCAAGCAAACGGTTCTCAGATCTCGTTATTTCCACGGCGGCCACGAGAGGCCTGGAGATGAATCCGGCAACCGAGCGGCTACGAATTAGGCGGGGGATGTGGCCGCCGGACTGCTTGGTGGCTTCTTTTCTCTTTTGGACTCCAAAGACTTGTCTGATCCTCCCCACGATTGAGAACAGAGACCCGCCCAGCAGCCGGACGACGTAGTCATAGTCTTGAACCCACAGCGAAGCCTCGCGCAGGCAATTCACCTGCTGCCGTTGCGACGTCACCTTTCGATCGAATTCGTCGACAAGGTGGGTGGCCTGGGGGTTCGCCAGTATCCGCCTCTGCGCCTGCTCTAGCTCCTCCAGCACCTCGAGCTCATCGCGGAGATTTGCCCCTGCGGCGACGAACCGCTCCATTTTCTTCACCTTGCGCTCCATCTTCCACCCCACGTACTCAAAGCCGTACGTGTCAGCGCCGTTCTCAACCTGCAGGTCGGCAATCGCGGCGTGGAAGCACTGCAGCACTGGGTCGGAGCACCGCCGGCCCAGGCGGGACACCGAGCTTGCTAGGAACCCGACGCCGTCCATAATCTCGGCGAGGACGAGCTCGAGGAGGATGTCGTCGCTGTCGGAAACTAACTTACGCACGCCCTCGAGGCAGCGGAGCTCGTCGCGGAGCCGGGCGATGCGGTCGTCGGCGAGGGCGTGCCAGAGCTGAGCGGCCCTGGACATGAGTCCTGCCACCTCGAAGGCCAGAACGCCGACGGCAGCGGATTTCCCCTGCTCGGTCTTCCTCTTACTGCCTCCTCTCACGAGGCTTACCCGGCCAAGCCACGACTCTGACTTCACCCTCCTCATCGATGCAACAAACGCAGCGGAAGTGGTGGAATTAAGCAAATGCAAGACACATGTGAAGAAGATTCTTCTTCCACTGCATGCTTTCTTCGGCTGCTGCGAGGAAGGTGCGTCTTTGTTGGCTGTTTTATCCATTATCCTCGGCAGCTGCCATTGCCATGGTAGAAGACAGCTCCAGCCTCACGAGGGTGGGCCAATCCGCAATCCTGCTGAAGAACCTGGAGTTCGAATGGATTCTCCAGCTCTGCCTCGTTGACATCCAGTGGAGAGAAAGCAACATATTAGTTCGAGTATGGATACTCATCCATGTACTTAATTTGGAAGTGGTTGCAAGCACATGGTGAATCGAATCCATTCGAAAGCATGATAACTGGAAAATGATAAATGTTAATTCTGCCTTCACACATCGCATTTCACGCCGCAGCACCACTAATCAAGACTTTGCAACTTCTAAAAGACTCCTAAATTGACCGTGACTTGCGAAGATATCTTGAAGTATATAAAATTAACGCATACAGTTATCCTGATCGAAGTCTTAGAGACGATATATAGCCATGGCGGATTAAAAGTAAACATCAAATGAAGCAGCAGCTATGACCATGAAGATGAAGTCACTACGCTTTGATTCACTTTGAGCTTATTCAGCGGTGAGAAGTTCAACTGATTTTTTGGGTCGAAGCTCAGCTGTCTATTGAATTGAGGTAAACATGAATCTTAGAAAGGGACGACTACGCGTAAGATTTCTGAGCTGTTGATGATGAAGTGACGACCATCAATAGCCAAGGTCAATCTTCGCTTGATCCAACCCTAAACCCTAAATCCCAGAGAATGTTATCGCTAAAGCAGTTCTATCGAAGTTGCAGATGATGATTTTCATAAATTTTAAACTATCTGCAATGGTGCGAGTTCTAGAGCTCTTAGCCAACGAGTATTCATGCATGTAGTGGTCCTTTGACCATGAGGAACAACAGCTCATGCTCGCGTTGTTCCACGGCCTCGACCATGGACTCAATTAGTAAGGTCGATTGAGAAGCACAAAAAAAGGATCAAACAATAAAAGACAATTATACTTTCAACTGACTCTTTCATACCAATTAAATTGTCGTGACCCAGACTCACAATCTCAATGATATGGAATGGAATCAGCTTGTTGCCACTACAATTAATATTGCATCAACATCCTTTATAGTAGATGTTTATATAGAATTTGAATGCAGGATAGAGTGGCGAAGACATTGCTATAAGTTATACAAGTCCTGGACTTTAGCAAAAATTTAATTTCTTCAGACAAGCTTGACGATAATGGGTGGGTGTGTGTAGACAAGAGGTGGAGTTTGCAAATTACCAAAGGTGTTGTAGTGGTAACAAAAGCCAAGAAGTACGGGAGTTGATATCTACAGACAATTTCAATACTTATCATCGATCTCTTTCTGATTTTGATATTATACTAAACTTTGATATATGAGGTTAGGTTAGCGTAAGTGAAAAATATTTGAAGATCTTGAGCAAGTGAGGTATGTTTGATGATTAGAATATCAGAAGTAGATTTTTATAAGCATCGTGATCTTTTTCTTCTTTTTTTTTTTTCTGACCAATCGAACCGACCAATTTTTACATTTAAAACCAAATAAATTGAATGGATAAAAAATCAATTCGCTTTGATTGTATAATTGAATTAATTGATTTTTAAATAAAAAAATATTAAGATTTTTTTAATGAAAACTTAATTTGTTTAATAAAAAATTTATTTATTTTTTTAAATTTTAATCGATTTAACTAGTTTTTAAAATTCATAATCAAAAGATAAATATATTTTTTTAAAAAAAAATTAAACTTTCGAATAGACCCAAACTGATGTTTCTAATTAATTTAGTTTGATTGGTTATTTTGGTTGAATGAAATTTTACTCTCTATGTGCTAAGGCGCACACAACACAATCACCTCTTGACAATGGAGAAGGAAACTATAGATACTTAAGCGTCGATGGTCCTCTCAGACAGTGATCCTCTCAAGCTCGATGACGAGCGCCTACATGTAGGGCCGGCTCAAGGCATAGGTCATTAAGGCCTATGCCTAGAGCTCTATTTTATTGGTCTAAAAATTAAGACATAGATTCCATCAAGACCTATACCTAAGGTCCTATTTTAAGACCTATATCTAGGACCCTGGAATAATTACCTAGGACTTCTAAAATGGTTGAAACGATCTTGCCTACATGCTTATGGACCCCAACTATCTCACCATGACTATTTGCCTCCCATAACATTTCCAAAAATAATATGATAAGTATATGAATAGTTTATGCAAAGATCCAACCACATTGGAAAATGAATAATTTATGTATTTGAGGTATTTTTTGTGTGATATTCTGTGCCCGCGGTAGGTTGATGGATGGATCAGATCGTTATCTTTATCCCCGTCATATCGTTTGTTAGGAAAGGAAATCAAAATTCAATGAAAGCTCGAGTTCAAATTATTTTAGGCAGTATTATCCTCATGAACAGATCATGGATAACATCTATGGAAAACATGTAATATTAACAAGTTAAACTGCAGGTTTAATCAGGAACAATTTATCCATGATAATACAGTTGTTCTCACCAAATTCATGTAGGATGTGGCAGGCATGAAGTTGTATATATTATTTACAATAAAAGAGGTAAATGGAAACGCACCCGAATACATTCAGACGACGAGCTGATTTAGGGAGATGGACAGAAAGCCATATTTATGTATCGATGATCTAGTAGTATATCTATGTTCCAGTTTGTAAATCCTCTCAAGCTGCCTCTGCGAATCCAACTCGAAGATTTCCATAATCAAAGACAGTATGATACGCTCCCATGAAGACATCGCCAAGTATCCTGCACCCATGGGAAGAGAGTTACATTTGAAGAGAAGGGCTGCTATGTGCCACTGCTACTGTGTGGAAGCACAGGAATGGCGACGAACCAAAGAGGGCCTTGAGGTATATCGACGGCTGTAAACCCACTGATGCATTGCTCAGAATTGCCAGCAGCAACTTTAAGTACATACTGCAGCAACAGAGAACTTGCTCAGATAATAGGAAGACCAAATCAAGAAAAGTTTGTTCTCATGGAGCTATTTCATACAACAAGAAGAGTTTGTTCTCATCCAATTTGCAGTCAGCTACAGATCCCTTTCAACCTTGTTTTTCCATGAGTTTATTTCATTCTGTTATTATTAGCATTTCAAGACTACGCTTTCCTTTATGTAAAGCTAAAAAAAAAAAAACTCTTAACTAACAATGGACTTGGACATGGAGCAAACAATGCTTCGATAGATAGGATTACAGAAAGGGACTACCAAATAGGAACCTCTCATTTTTCTTGTTGCTATAGCAAAAAAAAAAAAAAAAAAATTGGCCTTGACGGAACAGTAAAGTTGCTGCCTTGTGACCTAGAGATCACAGGTCACATGTTTAAATCCTAAAAATAGCCTATTGTAAAAAAAAGTAAGGTAAAAAAAAGGAAAAATGTGTTGGTTGCAGGTTATAAGTCTTTCTGCACAATATCGATTTCATCAAGTTGCTCTAGAAATCCAAGAGCATAAATTATTTTTTACATCAGTCTAGCAGTCTACTGTATTCTTTTACCCTCTGAAGGGGACTTTGGCAATTGAAATAACTAGACGCAGAGTTCTCAACAAGAAGTAGCATTTCATCTTTTACTCGAGTTGCAAGCTCACCATATACGAGCAGGTTAGAACAAAGTTTTCTTTTCCAATAAATAAACACCCAAATACCACGTTCATATATAACTAGAAGAAGTGCCTAATATCAAACCCTTCGCTTTCAGTTCATGTAACTAAGATATTTAATTCACGAAATGGTAAGAGGATCAGAAACAAACCCTGAACTATCCATATGTTTTGATATCCTACTAATGCATGCTAGGAGATGAATTTACAGGTTGGTATATGGATGGCACTGCTACCTTCAAGGCAGAGATCAGAAGGCTTTTGGCAAGGCTATAGCACCATTGAAGATGGAATAGTACGGGCAGTTCTATCCTCAGAAACCAAAGATGGTATGAAACAACCAAGGTATTGCTTCCAGGACCTGCCAAACCTACAACTAGAGTTTGAATTCATATCAACAATAAAAGGACTCCATCATGAATTGGTACCGCCTAATGGTTGGACATTGGACCAGTTCAAAATTAAGCTAGCAAACAAAGATTTAATGTCTTTCCCAATAGACAGCAGCAGTCCACAAACTTTCAAGGTCACAAAAGAATAAACTAGTATAATATTCATGATTCAAGAAAACAAACAGAACCTAAATAGAAAGGTGTAATGTAACCATAAGTCAATCATGAAATCAGCAAACTTTTGTACAAACTTAGCATAGCTCGTCAATTTTATTAATAACTAAACGTGTGTCCATGAACAAAGAGAAAAAAAGGGGTTTGATGTAGTTCTGTTAATCATGAAGAATTTTGAGCAGAAAGAAACTAGTAAGTTCTTCAATACTCAATGATGAAAATTCAAGGACATTCCAAATTCCTCTGTTTTGTTTCTCTTCTAATTCACTTCTAAATCAGAGTATGTAAATGTGATGTGGAAATATTTTTGAATTTAATTGTAGAAACCATACTTCTCTTATAAGTAAAAAAAAAATCAAAATCAAAATTATTGCCCAAAAAACAATGGTCATTATCATTATGAACCTGTTCAGGTTTGAGGTCAAAATTCCTTCCACGAATGTTGAATGAAATGACAGGCATTGAGGACAGACTGTCACAGTCAACAACAGCTGATTCACCCATGGGACTAGGTATTTGCTCACAGAGCTGAAATCATTGCTGAAAGTTATAACAACAACAAACAAGCAAAATAAGGCATTGTGATGTGCAACTTCACCTCATTGACATAGTCCAACATCTGCTCTAGCAACTGGCTCTGTTTGAGCTGATTTTGCATCCATTTGACTGCCATTTCACAGTAGGCACACATGTCGTCGCTAACAGCACTACTTAATTCCTCAACTTTCTTCTCAGCCATGCTCTTGATTTGCAAACTTATGGGACAAAAAAATAGAAAACTTGAACAAGACTTTTGATTAATAACAACATAAAAAGCATATTGCGAAAGTTGGATAGATATGTCACATTACAGATATATGAAAACATTTGGCTAATTGCTGACCTAACCCCTTGACTTCCATCAAAAGCACAAAGACCAATCTGAGAACAAATCTTGGTTGGTTCTTCCTATTAACACGAACCATTGTTTTACTCTTGAGCATTTAAAATAACAATTTGAAGAAGGATAATTTAAAAAACCTTTTTCACCAACAAATCCATAATATTTTCACCATATTGTGCAACTACTGCTTTGCATTGTTGGCCAACAACACCATCAGCACCAATTTTCTTGTTGATTTCTGTAATATCAGTCTGCAGATAAATTGTTAAAGTGGTTGTCAGTCACCATACCAGTTTTAAAACTAAATATTAAAACGATTATAACTTTCAGATTCAAGAAATGAATATCAACTGCAAACTAAGTTGAACTAATGTTACTTCAAGTGCATTGCAAGCCAACTAAAACAAAGGATTTGCAGCTTCTCTAACTTGAGATGAACAAATAACAAAATTATTTTGCCCAATTACGTGAATTATTTCTTTCCAGTTCTTAAAATAACAATTGGTACCTTTTCTGCACAAAGTTTAGATCCTGATCCAAAGGGTTTGTACTAAAGTGGTGCAACCTGAGAGTAAAAGTATTGTTCTAACTTTTCTTAAGTTAACCAGCAGTGAAACTAATGGTTGTATTAATTCTTAATATTTCCCCGCAAACTTTAGATCGTTTTGAAGTCAAAAAGACAAAGTAATTATAATAAAAAGTGTCTTTCGCAATTGAATGAAATACTGGTATGTGTCAAATTTGCAAATGTGTTAAAAAAAAGGAGTCAAACACTTGGCTACCGCAGCCTCATAAAAGCTACATCAGTTTTAAATGTCAATACTACGTGTTTTGTGTAAAACTATTAAAAGAATAAAAATAAGAAAAGACATGGTATCTATACATGTAATTCTTTATAAACTTACTGTTGGGCCAGCGATCAGTGAAGTACCAGAATCAACAATTGCAGCACAACCTCCAGAACAGAATCCTGAAATCAAATAGATTTCTTTAAAAAATAAAGAGCGTAAAAAGAGACACATCTATACTGTAATAGTTAATAAACAACAAAATTTAGAGAAATTGTATGAACAACCAGTTGTTTGACCCCCAACAACAACATCTTCCAAGTCAAACTGCAAAACACTTGAAGAATTCAGGATTTGAATAAAGTGGATAGAATCTTCTATGCTGACTTTTGATTTTGATTTTTATTTTTTAAATAGAAAATATAATCAACCTTCCAATAACCTCTCTGAGTTACAGGAACATAAGTGTGTTTGCCTTTGTAGTGTTGTCGATCAGTCCCTCCCAAAACAACTTCACCTCCCACCCCCTCAGTTGCATCACGGTTGAACCAGAACGAGAAAATAGGCTTTTTCACAAGGCTTTGATTGACTATGTTATACCTGTTAAAAACAGAATCAAAGTTTATTTACGATAATTTGCCAGTCATTTTTTGGGCACTAAATTCATGAAACCAGGTACATGACACTCAGGAAAACCTTCACATATAACATTGACTTGGTGTTAAATTTAGGGAGTCGTCTGATGGCAACTATAGACATCATCTTCTTACTCACATGAAAGCAAACGTCAAAACAGACAAGTTGACTATTCATGAAAACCATTGATACAAGAAAACAAAAACATCTAACAACTTTGTGTTAAAGTAATTTAATGATAAATTTTGTAAACATTTCTTATGGTTTAGAATCTCAAAAGTCATTTAATAAATTATTTCTGAATAGTTTAAGGGTCATCTAGTGATTAATATAATTTACAATTCTAAGAGTCATGTTAGAAAATCAAAGAGTTAAGTGGAACTTCAAGTTTTTTTTGTATCTATAAAAAGGAAAGGATAAATTTAGGGTTTCTATTAATATTTTGAGTTTTAAATTTCTAAAATGTTAATTGTTTTAATAGTTGTTTTAAACTTTTGAGTTTTAAATTTCTAAATTTTATTGTTTCAAAAGTTTAAAATTTTTTATATTTTTAGAAAAGTTTCTTAGGGATTTTTTGGATAAGATAGGCTGTTATTTTACAAAGAATTAGTTTATTAACACTTTATAAATAGGGGTTAGGATCACTTTTACTCATCATCTTGCATTTAATAATGTTAGTTAATGCCCATGTTGAGGCATGGGATAATGCCACATTGAGGCATGGGTAACCCATTATCCCATATTCATGAAACCCCTCCTCCCATATTATATATACTTCTTGTGAGAAGTATAGTGTTGATGATGGTATGTGAAGGGAGATCAATTCTTCTAAGAGAGTGTGGAGCACTTTCATCTTGTTGAGAAGAACAAAAGAGTCATTGTCACACATCATCGGTTGAGGGTTGCGATGTGATGTTGTGGTGATAGTTTGAGATTTGTAACTATCATCCGACTGTGAATTGTTCGTGATCACAGTACAGTTCCATAATTTTCTACATCATCTATTGAGGTATTCCTAGAACTCAATGCTTTATGATTCTGAAACATATTGTTGTATGCTTCAGCTGTGTGAACTAGAACCATACTTTATTTCTACAAAATTAGAGCAGAAGAGAGGTTGTGTCCTCCCTTGCTTCGAATCACACGAGAAGCCTTCTGCACTGTCATCTAGATATCATTGCAACTCGATCCCATGACACTGGGTGATCCCACCTTCAAATTTGAGGAAGTAGCAGCCAGATCTCTCATACAAGTTGCACGCTTCTGGTGCCAACTTCATTAAGTCACTAATAGTACCCTGCGGACCATTAAAAACTTAAATACAACACATTCACCACTTTTCCAGGAGATCCTTTTCATTTCTCATTCCTTAACCATCTCCATCTATGACACCTTTTCTGCTTCAACTCTGGAGTCACAGGATCCCTACTCTCCAATGACCAATGTTAACTCTCCGTAGGCATCATTTTTGTTTTTGCCTTTATATTTACTCGAGGTGAGTGACCAAGACATTACGTGTTGCTGTAATACATGCATTGTTATTGGATTTTTGGAGTTTACTACTCATGTCTTGAAGATTTATTGTTTGCTTTATTTCTATTTTGCTACTTATGTTATTCATTTATAATTTGTTTTATCCTTGTCTTAAAATTTTCATCATGCACTTTTACACATTTTGAATCTGATTCTACAATGGTTAAATTTTAAGTACTTATCTATACATCTCGCTACCTTCGGTTGTATGCTAGTGTTAAGTTTTAGATCATCTCACGTGCTTACTATAGTGTCATGTTATGTGAACCAACATGTGACACAAGCAATGATAGTACAGTTGTTGTGGCAATAAATGAACACCATCCAATCAATGGAAAGGAGCCATTTTGATCATGTCAGGGAGAAAGTGAGATGCATCCATTTAATGTACTTATGTTTGTTGCATCCCTATTTGTATTTGTCCAACTGCAAGTGGTTAACTCAAATACATTCATAATGTGAAGAAGCTAAGTCCAATACAAGATGCCTTGAAAGCACTATTTAATCAGATCTTGGGAAATAGGTTAATTTCACTAGGATACTACCAAGAACCAATGACCCCATTGAAGTACAACACTTATTTTGGTATTAGAAAGCATAATCATTAATTAAAATGTTATATTTTTGTGACTTGCTATGCTAATAAATTTAATTTTTGTAGACTAATATTTGGAGGTAAAGAATCTAAGTGGAAGACTAAAACCAAATTAAACTTCATTTGAGTAGATCCCACCAAGCTTAGAAATGTGTTGATTGTTGGCATGACATGATTTTAAAAGTGTACCGTTATGGCCAACAATTGAAACTCTGACATAGAACACTGCTTTAAATGTTGGCTCAATCAATAGTAAATCATTAAGAACAATCAAACCAACAGGGGGACAAATAAGAAAGACAACCAAATAAAATGGCAAAAGGGTAGCTCGGTGCCACCAATATAGGGTCATGGGAAAGCATCGGGTAAAATTGTAAAAGAAAATCTTGTGCAGTTAAGATGTCATACATACCATATAGGCACTGCATTCTCAACTGAGATTTCTTGGAATCCAAGTCCAAGTATTCCATCAAATTTTGTCATCAAAAAGGTACTTGGTTCTTTTGTGGCTTCTATAAATGCCTGAAAGAGAAGAGAACATCCTTCTCAGTTTGTACTACAGTAAGACCTTTTGGAAATTTTAGAAGATAGAAACACATCAGATTGCAAGTTAACATGCACCAGTATGATGCTTGATGACTAGGTCCGACTAGAATTGAAAATTTAATGCAAAATAACTCAACATTCGAATTCCAACAATTCTAGACCTGATTCTTGATGATAATGTTACCGATTGAGACATGATCTTGACTAAAGAAACCTGATATTGATCCACTACCATAGTGAATATTTGTTGACTTTCCTGGAAAAAGATTAAAAATAATTGGTTTATTAACAACTGAATGGGAAAGAATACTATCCACTAAGCATTCCAGAAAAATGGAATAAATACAATGAATTACTATCTATCATAACTCTTACACAGACCTAAAGAAACAATATTGTTCATCTTCATTATGTTACAATGGGGATGGCACACTACTAATGTCAGGACATAAATCAATCATGATATAGGTGGAAAGAGAATGTTCATATGGAAGGAAAATTAAGCTTTATTCTTTCCTATTATACATCAAACATAAAAGAGTACTGGTACAAACCAATGTTTAAAATATTTAACAAAAAAATACTAAAGATGGTTATATAATCATAATATACATCACAATGGAAAATGGAAAAGGTGGATGGAAAATGGGTTCCCATATGTGTGGGAATTTAGTCCTACATTGGGAGATGAGTGGCATAGAAGTGGATTTATATTGAATCACAACATCCATTGTTGTGAACATGTATATAGAGAGGTTCTCTCTCATGCATACCACCTCAAGGGGTGTAAATCTAAGACTCGATTGCACTAAACTCAGATGACTCATATGCAAGCGGGATCATTATTCAAGCAGACCAACTTACATTTTGCCACCCGAATTAATTTTTCTTACTAGTTCACATGCATAATGAATGCATAAAGCATAAACTATCGAGCTAGAAACGATTGGGAGTTAATGTCAAATTTTTAACCACCTAGATAGAAATAGCTGATCATTGATGGTCAATGGCAAGGTTTAAAATTTCGACCTGAGCCAAGGTTTCGGTCTGCGACCGGAACGATACGTTTTCGGTACCGTATCGTGCGTGCCGATACTGTTTCGATATTTTTTTCCTATTTATTAAG